>OZ019981.1:23783919-23788466 GCA_963970395.1 Ephialtes manifestator | reverse complement strand
CTCAAGCTACCGAACGGAGAAGAACGATTGGGAAGGATGAAATTGCCAGGCTTAAGGGCTTCGGGCCTAGGGCTGGATCCATGAGGATCAGTCCGGACAAGTCGAGCTTTTTGCCGAAGAGGACTGGAAGTTTGAAGCGAAACGAGACACCGAGGAACGTGGATTCACCTAAAAGGCCAGTTCCCCTCATGATGAGCGCCTCCGGAAGAAATGAAGTTGAACGGTCAGGCTCGCGAAGCAGCTTGAGAAGTTCTCGTAGTTCTTTGAACAGTGCCACTTCTGTGAATACCGTCCGTAAATTGGCACCGAGTCAC
This sequence comes from Ephialtes manifestator, assembly GCA_963970395.1. Classification (NCBI taxonomy): domain Eukaryota; kingdom Metazoa; phylum Arthropoda; class Insecta; order Hymenoptera; family Ichneumonidae; genus Ephialtes; species Ephialtes manifestator. The sequence continues at coordinate 23,788,152 of OZ019981.1, read as the reverse complement.
GCGCAATTTGGAAACTATACCTCGGCTATTTGTGCCATGACGAGTGACCTCAGGAAAAGCCCGGCGGCCAACTCGCCTTCGCATCCACTGACCAACGATGCGGAGAAAAGGCTCCGAACGGCTCCACGAACGAATTCCAGCAGAATTCCGGCTAGCAGAAGCAGCAGCAGCGGAAGCAGCGTTGGCCCGGTTACAAGAAACATTAGAAAAGTTGCTACGGTCAGTTCTATTCACTACTTATTACTACTATATTATTGACCCTTTAACAGCTAAGCCCTTTTTTATTTATCGAACAACTTCATTATTGCTTTCTCATAAAGAAAGCTTCGTTTTTATGAGAAATATATTGTTATGTGGATATTTAGAATCGTCTGAAACTTGTTAATATATGCAGAGATTTCGATTTTATGCATTTTTTATTATTATTCACAATAAAGGGGCCTAATCACTCTAACTTTCGTAAAATTGAGGCTATTGCAACAAATAGTTATTCATTAGTGCTATAAGATACATTCGATCAGAGTTGGGCAGCAAAAATTACTTGAGTCAGAAATTACTGCTTCAATTACAATTAGTTTCGGTAATTGTATTGGATTTCAAAATAAATACAATTACATTTTGTAATTGTATTGGATTTCAAATTAATTACAATTACATTTTGTAATCGTATTGAATTTCAAATTAAATATAATTACATTTTGTAATTGTATTGGATTTCAAAATAATTACATTTTGTAATTGTATTGGATTTCAAAATAATTACATTTTGTAATTGTATTGGATTTCAAAATAATTACATTTTGTAATTGTATTGGATTTCAAAATAATTACATTTTGTAATTGTATTGGATTTCAAAATAATTACATTTTGTAAATGTATTGGATTTCAAATTATATACAATTACATTTTGTAATTGTATTGGATTTCAAATTAAATACAATTACATTTTATAATTGTATTGGATTTCAAAATAAATACAATTACATTTTGTAATTGTATTGGATTTCAAATTAAATACAATTACATTTTGTAATTGTATTGGATTTCAAATTAAATGCAATTACTCCCAGTAATTGTATTGCATTTTAAATTAATTACAATTACTTCCAGTAATTTGTATTTTGTAATTTTCCATTACAATTTTGCCCAACTCTGAATTCGATGGTGTTCGGTATTGAATTTGGGTAAAATCGGTAAAGGGATTCAAGATTTAACAAAATATGCGGATTTTTCCATAAATGTATACCATTATTTCAACTGAATACACAGTTTCGGGAGATATCAAATTTTGGCCTTGACTATCTTTCTCAAGTCGCATATTCTACCCTAGAAAATACCAATTACAAGTCTTTTAACGATAATTATTTTTTTTCAACAGGGATTGTGTGATACGCCAAAGTTAGCGAGTATACGTGCCCGAGGGGTCGTTGCGTCGCGGAGCAGCAGTAGCGGAAGTAGCGTTGGTCCACAATCGGCGGTCCATAATCGTCAACCAGCTGGTAAAATAATGACGAGTACGAAAAGTCGACTGGTGCAGCCACGGGCTGGCCCGAGAAATCATAGCTTTATGAGACCGACTGCAGCCAGCGTAAACAAGGGTTCTATTCCAAATCTACCGAAAAGTATCAAGAGCTTGGTGAAATAAGCCGATTCTACAAGGTCGATTAAACACAATAATATAATCGCGAAAATACTATTATTACAACGCAAATAGTTGCTACTTCCAAGCGACAGAGTAGGTGTTCGATATTGCCTTCATCTTTTTTAATCACCACTTCAATCAACGACTGAATTTAACGTAGCGTACTCGTGTTTGGTTAACTGTTATCAACAAATATACAACCACTATTTTATCAACCATTCACGTACCTACTACAATTAACCAAATGAAAAATTCTATAATATGTTATTGAGCATATACTATAGTTTCGAAGAGTATATTATACGCGTACATTAGTATATACAGCGACTTAGCATGTAGATTTTATTTCTCAACGACTCTCTTCCCAGAGATATAATATTATAAGCAGCGATTATGTATAAGCACGAAACAATCAACAGCTACGCCCAAGTGTTTTTCCCAGTGAATTAACGAATGTTTATTAACCCCACGAACGTAACGTACAGCACGTATCCGTATATTCATTTTTCTACGACTGGTTTATAGCGCACCGAACGTATCGATAGCTGCATGTATACGAAAAGGGAGATGTTATTTATTTCTCGATTATACATTTTCGCGGAATCTCTTCATGTTGTATAATTTATACTTGAGAATCGAACAAAATATTAATGCTGAATAATGGCACTCGAAGTCACCTAGAATCAATTTTTTATTTTATTTTATTTTATGTGTGCTGCGTACTGGAATACTGGATAGATACAATGTCGAATTAAGAATGTATGACGTATACACTTCCAACTGAAAGATTGACTGAATCTGGATTGAAGAACTCGCGACAAGAAAACAAACATTGAAAAATCGTGTATTTATTAATTTCAAATAAGTTACTTTAAAAAGAATAATATTCAATTTTTTCACAATTTTATATTTCTGTCTTATATATGAATTCGCTGATTTTCCCGAATACGTCTGGTTTTGTAAGGATTTAATAGAAAAAAAACATGTTACAAAATATTTAATTAAAAACAAATGATAATTTTTATAATAATTATATATGGGCCAAAAAATCAGCAGAAACATTCCATAAAAAAAAGTTCAGAGAACTTGCTAACCGATTGTTACAAAACTACTTTATTAATAACTTTTTAGTATTTATATCGCTAACAGTCGCGTCTGTAATAACGTTGATTTTTTTTCAGATCGTTATTTTGTCGTGTGCTACTAAAATTCCGAGCTTATCAAACGCTTGATTGGAAATGTACGACGAAGACATTCTTAATGGCAGTCGTTTTTTTTTTTCTTTTGCAAAATGGTGAAAAGAAAATTATTTTAAAAAGCAACTCGAACGATGATATATTCGCCACGATATTTTACACAAGTGCCATTCGACTCGCGAAGGAGTCTTGCCATCACTGGTGCACACGAGCCTCCTCAGAAATCTTCACCACCGCTCAATATAACTCTCTTTGTATGTCACGAAGTATTAGTACATTTTGCTTTAGGAGCATTCACGACGAAGAATTTGAGGATCAACGTACGTATTATAAATGAATAGTAATATAAACGGCCTGTATTTACCGACTAATAAATCAAATACCGATTGTAAAAATCGAGAGTATGACGACGATGAATAAATCAAAAGTTAATAAACTCAACGACTAATGAAAAGTGCAAGAGTACACGGGAGACATAAAGAGAAAATCTGAGAAACGTTTCAATATACCCTTTATTTTGTACAAAGTATGTACATTTTTTTTACGTATATTTACACGGTCTTCATACCATATTTTTCATACGTATACGCAGTCGACTGTACGAACGCACGTCGTTTATAATAGCCAATGACATTACCATTGGCGGCACAACAAATACTATAAATCTTTGTAGGCACAGATAGCAGTATACAGAATTTCTAAGGGACATTTCATTTACAAAGAAAAAAAAAGAAAAGAAAGTTTATCTCAGTCTATAATCTTTTGAGCAAAAAACATAACACACTACTTAGGTCAATTGATTATGAATCCCTCGGAAAACCCCCACTTTGAATTATCGACAGGACGTGATTTGAATGATAGTAATAATATTAATAATAACTTAAACTAAGGAGTTCGTAGTCAGAGATAAATTGACTAAATAATACGAATAACGGTGTCGTCTGCGGCAAAATTATTACGAATATTTACAAAATATACCGAAGCTCTATACACTTCCGGTATATCACCTGGTTGGTTTTTGGTTTACAATCATAATCCGGCTCGCAGACGGCGCCGATATTCACGATGAAATTAAATATAAATACTATAACAGTGGAAAGTAACAATAAATACCTTCAATGGACTCGAAAGTGCCTTTCAACGAGTAAAAACATAAATACTACAATACTTAAAATAGCCTTTACGATCGGACATATAAACCGTTTTTTCTTCTTTTACATATCTTTTTCTCGGATAGACGCGGTGAGCCGCCAACGAGAAAACACGTGGCTTTTATTCACGTACATATTTCGTCTATCCGACGGATTAGAATCGCGACCGGTTTCTAATGGTAACTTGATGGAATGTTCAGACGCTCACCGTGCGATCGCGGAAGGTAAGGGAGACCGGTCCCT
>OZ019981.1:23698919-23781419 GCA_963970395.1 Ephialtes manifestator | reverse complement strand
CTCTTTTAATTTTAATTATTTTCGAGATATTAAGCTCAAAATTGGTATGTACGTGAGCTTTCATACACCGGTGATCCCTATTAAATTTGGTTAAGATCGGTTGAAACGATAAAATTTTATGAAATTTTGATTTTTTGAATTTTTTGATCTTTTTTCTGCGATGCGAATTTTGGTATCAAATATCGAGCTGGGAGTCAAATGAGTGCCAAATTCATGATTACCAGAAAAATATGTCAGATATAGCCCAAAAATGTTGAACGATAACATATTTTCATAGCGATGTTGTACAGTCTATATTGCGAAAAGTAGCGATTTATGACGTATAAACTAGCCATATCCTTGCTTCCCAATGAAATTTCGGAAACCACCGATTTCTATTGTGTTCTACAAAAAAAACAGATAAGATAGAGTATTCGAGGGAGTTTCTGGACCGTTTGTCCTTATTATATTTTCACAAAGCGAGAGTGTGCGCTTATTTATATTTATTTAAAACAAGGATGCAAAGCAGAACCTTGCACATTGCTTCCTCATTATATTTCGCTTTTTACAAAGCTTTCTCTATGAGGAAGCCAAAATCAATTCCCATACTTCCCCTTAGAGGTTGCTTTGTAAAAAGCGAAATATAATGAGGAAGCAATGTGCAAGGTTCTACTTTGCATCCTTGTTTTTATTTTGACAATTATGTAGAATTCCGATGCGTTGTAAAATTTTTCACAATTTCTGAGTTGAAAGTTAAAAAGATTTTTTTGAAATTAGCTGCTCTTCCAATAATTACGTTGACGATTAAAGCGATAACCATTTAATTTTCTTTTTAAAATATTTTGCCACTAAAATCACTGAAAAACAAAAAAAAATTTTATCGATGTAATAATTTTCATTGATCCCCTCAAGTACCTTAGCAATTATGAGCTGCAATGCCTGCTCGACGAAACGCTTGCCAGGACATATCCGTCGACCAGATCCAAAGGGAGCAACAAGAAGCGGCGAGTGTGGAGTTGGTGGGTCTATCCACCTTTCGGGCATCCACTTTGAGGCGTCTTTGAAGTTTGATTCATCCAAACCTGCTATCCACGTTTGTAAGAGAACTACTGTCTGAAGTCGAGAGAAGTTTTGTTTTGTTGTTCTTTTTTTTCAATTGTTTATGTACAAAAAAAAAACTTGGACGAGAGATTTAAAAAAACAAGAGTATCGTTAAAGAGTTGAAGATTGAATTTGTACTCACTCCACTGTTGAGATGATAGCCGGAGAGTTCCGCGGGCTCATCCAAAATTCGAGCGATGCATGGCACCGTTGGAATAACTCTAAACGCTTCGGTAATGCAAGCGCGAAGATACTTGGCATTTCGTAGATCATTGCAAGATATATCACAGCCTGGGGGAGCGAGGGTCTTTACTTCTTCGTGAAGAAGCTTCTGAACCTCATTGTGACGTCCAATCAAGTAGAACACGAACACAAGAGTATTTCCTAACTGGGAAATGAGAGTCAGATTTGAGTTATTTGAATACTCGAGGGTAATGGTTATACGGGTAGCTCGTTCCTCGCGTTAAATATGTGTTTTTAAAGATATATAATTTTTCATCGAAAATATATTCTTCGTATATTTTTCGACATATATTTTCTATATTTTTTCGAGAGATAAACATCAAGCATATCCTCGATAAAAATATCAAGCATAAATTCAGATAAATATCAAGCATATATCAATATATTCTTCGTATATTTTTCGACATATATTTTCTATATTTTTTCGAGAAATAAACCTGTATAAAATATATAAAATATACGCAATTTTTCCTGAAAACTATATTTTACGTTCGAAATATATATTGATACGCATATTTTATTTTTGTAAGGGAATTTGACGTTTCGGATATCCGCAATCTCACCGTATGTATTCCTGCTGCGATGAAATCAACTATAGCCGCTTTTTTGTCCCTGATATCTAAATTTTTGTGACGCAGGATCGATTGAAATACAGCCTCGACGCCTTCGTCCCGCGCATTATCCTCTTGTTTGCTAATCGTCGTCTCCAACAGCTCTGTTATTATCCTGAAATAAGACGATTCGTTGAATCAACAACCATTGAAAATATGAGAATAAATTTGTCGATAATTACTCACGTGTAAATATCGTCTTCGCTCTTGGTAAGCTTTCTGGATGAAGGCGTCGGCCGTATTTTCCAAAGTGGAAAACAATAACTAGCGTCGCGCGAAGCCGTGAAATGATTTCTTACAGCTTCAGCCAGTCTGGTGGCAAGTATGCTGGCGGAATGCGGCTTAAGAAAGCCCAGATGACGACCCAGAATCAACGTGCACGTGCCTAGACGAGATTCGAGGAACCAACAGATGCTGCGATTAAAAAAAGTTGCAAGAGTCGAGACCCAAATGACTGATTGACAATTACAATGAGATTGCCAATGATAGAAGCGTCACTGATGACAAAAAACAACACGTCGGTGAGAAAAAAGACGATGAAATGTATGTGGTGCGGATATGAAAAGAAGAGGAGCAAAAAACAAGAACAACAAAACTTACTCTCCAGACCCATATTGTAGGCGAGTTCCTCAAAGCCCGTCACGTCATCGCCGGATCTTCGAACTCGAATTAGATTGATGAAGTCGTCGGTGACTTGATTGAGAGCCGGAAAAAATCCGAGCACAGTGGTGGCACTCATTAGTTTTGGCGTTAGAGCGGCACGCAATCGATGCCACGTTTCTCCGTTCCTGGAAATTACAAATTTTCATTTTAAACTCCATCTTATGAAATAATAAATGTATTTCAATCAAACAAAGAGTACCCGCGTAGAAAAAAAGAATCTTGTGAAGAATCTTTGAAAGAATCTTTAAAGGAATCTTGAAAAGAATCACGTATAGGATCCGGAGCAAGATTCTTTCCAGGATTCTTTTCAAGATTCTTTCTATCCGAAAGCGTTCTGAGAATCTTACAAAGAATCTTCGAAAGAATCTTGAAAAGTGTCTTTAAAAGAATCGTGAAAAGATTCCGTCCATTAAACAGAAAAATAGTTGAAAGAATTTTAATGAAATTCTTCAGAGGAATCGAGCAAAACCTGTTGTGGCTTTCCCTTGGTGTTGAGACAGTATATTTCGGTATGTCAACGAAGGGTAAACCCCTCGTGTCTAGTCAAACTCAGAAAAGCTTTCCAGTCTTATATATACGCTGAGGCTTCAAACCACTTGCGAGAAACGCTCCGTCCGTTCGCCACCTAGTGACATCATACGAAACACTGGTGGACTATTGGCTTATTGCGTTAAGATGCCAGCGCCGCTTGTGGCAAACCTCGGCAACAGTTGATATAAAAAAAGCATTGATTCTTATGGTAAAATATAGTTTACAGAAGATTTTCCGATTATACTAAATGAACAACTGAAAAGTATTGTTATAAATAAAAAATAGGTTGTTTAATTTATTTTTTTTTTGTAATTTTGGTTATGGTAATAGCTTTTTGTTATTCGATTTATTTCGTAAAAAGGGTACATAAATTTTCGTGCGCCCGGTGTCGTCCGCACTTTTCGCCGGTGTTTATGTTTATGACAGCTGGCAGCAGCATTAAAACGGCATTGAAAGATGGAATTGATAATCAAAACGAAATTCAAGGCGATAACGCATGCAATTGATTTTAATCCACAAAGTATTATAAAAGGAAAGGCGTTATCTGTATACCATGTGCGTCGAGTGGAGGAGTTAACAGATTCAGACAAACCTATCTTAATAAAGTGCAGCGTTATTCGTCAAACGTCAGTGACACTTCCACTACTACACCGTACAAGGTGAAATTGGAAGTAAGTATTGTAGTTTTAATCCTAGTAACAGTATTGTAGTTTATAACTTTTTATTGATTAGAGAACATTTAGTTCGTACAGTAACTCTGAAACTTTTTTTTTTTCGTTTAGCGGAGGCAATCCAGTCCTCGCGCCTTTTCTGCTTGAAAACTTGGATCTTTCCTGTAGGGAAACTGTAAAAATGTACACCCGGTGAATTTACAGAGGTGTTTTTACAATTCACGACGCAACACGGCATTGAGGCCTTCCCTTTTGGCGCACTCATAGTGTCGATTTATTAAAGAAATATAAATAATATCGTTAATTAACGTACGCTAGCATGCTTTACTGTGATAATTTTTTATCAACTGTTGCACAATTTCGCCGCTTCGAACGCTGACTGTCCAAAATGGCCGCGAATAAAGGTCACGCACGAAGCCAATACTCCGCTAGATGGCGAGCGGTCGAAGCGTTTCTCGCGAGTGACTTGAAGCCTGAACGTATATAAGACTGCAAAGCTGTCCTGAGTTCGACTATACACGAGGGGTTTACCCTTCGTTGACGTATCGAAATGTACTGTCTCGACACCAAGGGAAAGCAACAACAGGTTTCCCTCGACTCCTCTGAAAATTTACATTAAGATACTTTCAACGATTTTTCTGTTTAATGGACGGAATCTTTTCACGATTCTCTTAAAGACGCTTTTCAAGATTTTTTCGAAGATTCTTCGAAAGATTCTCAGAACGCTTTCGGATAGAAAGTATCTTGAAAAGAATCCTGGAAAGAATCTTGCTCCGGATCCCATACGTGATTCTTTTCAAGATTCCTTTAAAGATTCCTTCAAGACTTTTTTTAAGATTCTTTAAAAAATTCTTCACAAGATTCTTTTTTTCTACGCGGGTATACAAGTCAGCATCTAAAAATAGTTTTATTAATTCAAATAAATCTATCGAAAGCGAAGAAATTATTATAGTTTTTTTTTCCCGTTACTTTCCTCATAGTGATGATTATTAATAGTGGCAAGTGAGTATTATATTATATGTAAATGAGAAAGGACATGGATATCGATACGGGCGATCGAGCAAAAATGGATATAGGGACCTTGAAATGTCGAGGCAGACTGTAAATTTGGGACAAGAGTTAGAAAAACCTTGAAATTGGAAGAGGTCGTAAATAAAGCGACAGAGCCATGCTGTATATTATATACCGTCAGCGTATAGCGGAGGAAACTTGAGAGAGACCTTAAACCAGACCTTGCTGCCTAATTTGCCAGGCAGCGTGTGTGTTTGATTTGGCAGTAAAACGAGAAGCGTTACTCACTCGTTCACAAGGCCAAGATTAGTATAGCGATCCGGTCTCGAGCGTCGGTGATCCGATATGATGTCCTGCGGGGGACGCAAAGGGTACTTTGATCCTCGTTTTAAGAGCGTCTCGATGTCCTGGCGCGAAAATATCGATATCACTGGATAATTCCAGAAAGCTTCCTCCTTGAGCAATGGCCCATAGCGCCGGTTCAGGTCTGCTCTTAAATCAGGGATTAGCGACCGGGCCGATCGATCAGTCAGTTGGTCAATTAATTGTTATATTCTATTATAATTATACCCTAATAATTGCTAATTTCAAAACGCCTAACCGTGATGGGCATACATTCAATGAAAATCTAGTTTAATACTTTTTATGTAAGTTAACCATGGTTAATAATTATGCGAATTGTTAAACAAATAATCCGTAAATTTAACTTTCCTTTTTGTTCTAATGAAAATGATTGTTTCATCCTGTGGAGCGTACAAATTGAAACTGTTTGTATCAATGAGTTAATTTAGTAATACGAAACATTTACATACAAATTTTGTATTGTTAATGTGAATAATTTAACAAAAAACCAGTAAATTATTATCAGTTTACAATATTTTCACATTTCTGCAAGAATGGTGAATATAATGAAGATAAATGATTATTTTTCAATAAATTCTAATATTCAATAGATTTAATAATCCTCAATCATTTAGCAATAAAAGTACTTGAAATACATTTTTATTAAATTAATGTCCATCCCTGGCCCTAAATCGAGCAGCAATACCACTCGGATATTTTTTTTTAGTGACGACGACCACCTACCTCACTCGAGCTTTTATAAACCAACCTGTGACGAAATGTTTCATGCAAAATCGCAAACTCGACTGTTAAAAGATATTTTATTAGACAAGTGGCAAGTTCAATGAACCAACTCCATAAATACCTCTACATAAATGTTCATTTTTAGTCGATCTTGTGTCGATTCAATTCAATAGGATTGATCCAACTAACCGATACATTAAATTCATCAATGCAAAGAAAGGAAGAAATATAAAAGCTTTCTAAACTGGCATTTTGTTAAGTGTTATTTTTAATTTCAATTTTTTTTTTATAGTGGCTTACCAAATATTTATTGAGGGGGAACTTGGCTTAGTTTCCGAGTATTTTATTGTGGTTGCTTTCGATAGACTATGAAATTGTGTAAAGGCAGAAAGAAACATGTTCGATAATGTTTAGTACTGCCGCATCGACATTGAAATTACCAAAATCAAAAAATTAAATTCTTTAAAATATTGAAATATTCGTCTGCTCATCGACTATTTCGTGCGATTTCAAATGAAAAAATGGCTCTTGAAACGGGACTCATGTATGATCATAATCATGATGATGATAAGCGACCCGCGTAGAAAAAAAGAATCTTGTAAAGAATCTTAAAAAAAGTCTTGAAAGAATCTTTGAAAAAATCTTTAAAGGAATCTTGAAAAGAATCACGTATAGGATCCGGAGCAAGATTCTTTCCAGGATTCTGTTCAAGATTCTTTCTATCCGAAAGCGTTATGAGAATCTTACAAAGAATCTTCGAAAGAATCTTGAAAAGCGTCTTTAAGAGAATCGTGAAAAGATTCCGTCCATTAAACAGAAAAATCGTTGAACGAATTTTAATGAAATTCTTCAGAGGAATCGAGCAAAACCTGTTGTGGCTTTCCCTTGGTGTCGAGACAGTATATTTCTGTACGTCAATGAAGGGTAAACCCCTCGTGTGTAGTCGAACTCAGAAAAGCTTTCCAGTCTTATATATACGCTGAGGATTCAAACCACTTGCGAGAAACGCTCCGTCCGTTCGCCACCTAGTGACATCATACGAAACACTGGTGGACAATACTCCGCTAGATGGCGAGCGGTCGAAGCGTTTCTCGCGAGTGACTTGAAGCCTGAATGTATATAAGACTGCAAAGCTGTCCTGAGTTCGACTATACAGGAGGGGTTTACCCTTCGTTGACGTATTGAAATGTACTGTCTCGACACCAAGGGAAAGCAACAACAGGTTTCGCTCGATTCCTCTAAAAATTTTCATTAAGATTCTTTCAACGATTTTTCCGTTTAATGATCGGAATCTTTTCACGATTCTCTTAAAGACGCTTTTCAAGATTCTTTCGAAGATTCTTTGAAAGATTCTCAGAACGCTTTCGGATAGAAAGAATCTTGAAAAGAATCCTGGAAAGAATCTTGCTCCGGATCCTATACGTGATTCTTTTCAAGATTCCTTTAAAGATTCTTTCAAGACTTTTTTTTAAGATTCTTTAAAAGATTCTTCACAAGATTCTTTTTTTCTACGCAGGGATTTTCGAATTTTGGAAAACTGCGATATCGATACGGCAGTACTAAATTTGATCATACAGGACTCCCGTTTCATGAGCCAATTTGTGATTTGAAAACGCGCGAAATAGTCGATGAGCAGATGAATATTTCAATGTTTTAAAGGATTTCATTTTTTATTTTGTTAACTTCAATATCGATGCGGCAGTATTAAACATTATCGAACATGTTTCTGCCTTTACACAATTTCATAGTCTATCGAAAGCAACCACAATCTCCATGAGCGCTTCACCAAATTAAAAAAAAAATTTCTAAAAATCGCTGTTTTTAATGAATTTTGGCCTTGATGCGGCAGTACTTAAGGTAGTTCTGTCGGTACGCCGGAGTCATAAATCTCCGAGTCTATATGATATTAAAAAATAATCATACGCATCACTTTGACTGCCTCAATAATAATATAAAAAATAATCGAGAATCCTTCGAAATTGCCGTAATCAAATTAAAACGATTATTTGTAAATAGTTGATATGTTTAGTGCGGATTTGACTTCATTTTTACTATAATTAGGTTAGGAAACGTCATTTGGCCCGATATGGTGCACTTTGACCTTGGTTCAATTAAACATTATTCCGGAGACTTCACCTTTTTTCATGATGCATCAATACCTGAATGATTTGCAAATTCGTAGTACTTTTTATTTTTTCTCTATCTTTGATCTAAGTATGTTAATTTTCGATTTACAGATCAATTTTTCCAGCCCTCCCGTTGGCGCCGTGTAAAAAGATCGATTTTCAAGTTTTAATTGTTCATTCAAATACTCGGTAAGAGCCTTTAAGATTTTGTGCAAGTAAAATTGAATAGCTTAATTACAAAATGTCAAAAATTCATGCATATGAGTTTGGATTGCCTTCACGACAGAACTACCTTAATATCATCGCACAACTCCCAGCTTTCGCGAAAACATTTTTTTTGTGATAATCAATACAGCATTTCAGGAGCAACCGATTTTAAAGAAATTATGTTTTTTTGAACAGCCCTAATGTATATGCGCAAATTTGTAGAGCCTTGCTACTGCAAATTAGTATAGCTGCAAATTTTATAGTTTATGTAGATTTAGTTTTTTTAGTTTATGTAGTTTATGAATGATGTAGATTGTCGTCTTGGCAAAACTCGCTGAAGTTAAAACATGTCGTTACCTTTGTAAGCATCATGAAGTTTGTTTATTTTGTACAAAAAACAGTAATAGATCCAACGAGTTCCGAGCCACGGGAGTGCGAAAGGCCCTGGCACGTCTTCTATCGTCCGGTACCGAATCTTCGTTTGTCTTTTTGATGGACCTGTGGATATAACATACATATGTATATAAGAAGAAAGCTCGCGTTTCGGTGACACATTTGTTTACTCTATTGTAATCCAAATAGCCGCAAAAAAAAGTGTTGCTATCTGGAATAGTACATTACGATACTAGTGCGAAAAAACTTTTTCTAGCGAGTGTAAGTTTGCAACACGAGTCGAAGGCGAGTTTTGCAATCACACGAGTTAAGAAAACGTTTTTCGCACGAGTATCGTACAAAATTTTACATCACGAGGTGTGTAAATGGGGTTTGATGCACGCGAAGCGTGCGTAAAACCGCGTTTTACGCACGGAGTGATATAAAACAATTTTCGATGGGTTTCGATGACTTGTTGCGTATTTTGTTAGAGAAGAGTTTGTCAACAGTTAACAAATCTTGTTTAAATATGGCGAAATGAACCATTCAGTTATTCTTATTGAATCTCACTTGTGCCAAATAAGATTTGTTAACTATTAACAAATGTCAGCGAGCTTCATTTGCGACAAGCAAATTTTATTTAGCTCAAGTGAGATTCAATAAGAATAACTAAATGATTAATTTCGCCATATTTAACCAAGATTTGTTAAATGTTAACAAATTTTAACAACCTTTTCTCTCAGTGCATTTTCTAATTTTCTTTTTTGGCACAAATACAAAGTCATCAAAATTTCTATATAGAAACTTTCATCGAAAGTACAACTTCCTTAGATATATTTTATTTTTACAACGATTTATATTTAATATCAAGGAACTAACAGAGCCACCTCTCCTATCCCAGCACAAACGGAAAATGCCCGTCCAAGGATATTCACCTCCCAATAGAGTCTAAAATTATCAAATTTATGCAAATAGTTGGATTATGCAGAAGCCCGTTTAGTCACTCCATTAATATATGCCTGTAATCAGCTACTCAAACTCACCAAATTTTGGTGTGTGAATCGTGTAGTAAAGGTGTAATAAATCGACATTCGATCTTGATATCCAACCGATTTTTTTTTTCAAAATTAAGACTCTCGGCAATAAATAAAATTGTAGATACCCATGCAAATAAATTTTTTTAAACATTCTTTTTATTTCACAAACTTTTTTTTTTACTTTTGCTTCCTCATAGAGGAAGCTTTGTTTTCGTGAAATTTTTTTTTTTTTCGAGATTTTCATGTCAGTACACTCAGAATAGTCCAAAACGTCGAGAGAAGTGATTTAGAAAAAAGTTCTGTGTATGTGTATCCCATCGTATCTCCGTGTATCTCCTCATCGTTCATACCAAGTTTTGTAAAAATCCCCATGATCATTAAATTTTTACGCGGTTTTGAATTTTTTCAAAAATGTCTGTTAACGCGATAACTCTTTTAATTTTCGAGATATTAAGCTCAAAATTGGTATGTACGTGAGCTTTCATACACTGGTGATCCCTATTAAATTTGGTTAAGATCGGTTGAAACGTTAAAATTTTATGAGATTTTGATTTTTTGAATTTTTTGATTTTTTTTCTGCGATGCGAATTTTGGTATCAAATATCGAGCTGGAAGTCAAATGAGTGTCAAATTCATGATTAACAGAAAAATACGTCAGATATAGCCCAAAAATGTTGAACGATAACATATTTTCATAGCGATGTTGTACAGTCTATATTACGAAAAGTAGCGATTTATGTCGTATAAACTAGCCATATCCTTGCTTCCCAATGAAATTTCGGAAACCACCGATTTCTATCGTGTTCTACAAAAAAAACAGAGAAGATAGAGTATTCGAGGGAGTTTCTGGACCGTTTGTCCTTATTATATTTTCACAATGCGAGAGTGTGCGCTTATTTATATTTATTTAAAAGAAGGATGCAAAGCAGAACCTTGCACATTGCTTCCTCATTATATTTCGCTTTTTACAAAGCTTCCTCTATGAGGAAGCCAAAACCAATTCCCATACTTCCTCTTAAAGGTTGCTTTGTAAAAAGCGAAATATAACGAGGAAGCAATGTGCAAGATTCTGCTTTGCATCCTTGTTTTATATTTTATTGCTGGAATGTTGAAATTCCAATTGAAAGCACAGCATCCAAAGGCAGAATCTTTTTTCATTCATTCATTAAATTGATAACAGGTCATTTAGATTGACACGACGACGAATTATGAATGCTCGAGTTGTGTGGCAATCGACGTTCTTATGGAATATTAATTAATATTGGAACATATCTGTTATATGTTTTAACAACAACAAAAACAAAAATCAAGAGATTCCTCAGAAAAAAATAGTTAACTACATACTATTTTATATTATATATTAATATATTATATTCCCTATCTTAACAAAGAAAAATAATAGTACGCAGTTATCTATTTTTTTTCTGAGAAGTTTCTAGATTTATTTTTTTTTTAGCTTCGATATAGCGAAAAATTAAACGACCTTGATAGTTTACACTGAACTTGACTCCGTAGCAGAGATAATCGATAGGCCAACAGTCGCTATATCGTTACTCTTCGCTTATCTCTTCTTGTTTTTTCGCCATACGATTTTGGCAATCGTTTCGTCGTGATTCGGCAAAATGAACTCTGCGGACGTTGCGTTAAGATTTGCTGAGAGGCCGAAGAAGAAGAGGCAGAAGAAAAAAAACACGAGAATGAATTGTGGAACCACGCCTAGGCACCAAAAAATTTACCGTTATGAAACCGGCTTTCGTGAATAAATGAGGGAGACACAGCAATTATTTCCATCGAATGATTATCATAATTTTTGCGTGTATACGCAAAATATCTCGCATTTGGAGTTTTCAGCGGTTTTAAGTAAACCTGATGAACATTTATCGTAAATAATTTAAATCGTTAAATATTATTGATAAATAACTGATGATTAGCAATTATGATTGATGATTTCGTCACTCATTTTTAATAACAATTTCTTCCACAGTTGAAGTTATTTACCAAAAAAAAATTGTTACATTTATTATTTCTTTCCATTCGATTGAAATTTAACGTGAATGAAAATTTCTTGAATAATTATAGTCCCAGCCTACTATTTTATACAGTCGAAATTATTATCTTTCGTGGTCTCAATGTATGTTTTGCTACAGTGTTGCGCGCGTAATCAGACAGTCATAACTTTCTTCGAGATCTAAGCATGATGACTAGCTAATAGTTAGCTGCTCGTGTCAGAGGCTCAGTCACAATAACAGATGAATCGAGGTGAGTGGCCCGTGAGCGATAAGAATGTTTATCTCTTAGAATAATTCAAAAGAATAATTCATCTTGAGAAATATCTTGAAGAATTTTTTTATTTTTTTATATATTTTTTTTCATATTAATTTAGATTATTTGCATATTTTAGGAATGAATTTTAATGTGTAATTTGCGTAATAATCCATAATTATTAGATCGTAAAAGTATTTCAAATTCATTTTCATTGAATGAATTTTCAGCATTATCTGCAATACAAGCAATGCAGAATTCCAAGATATTGTTTATTTCTCTTTATGCCCTCGCTTTCTCGTTATAACGCGACAGTGACGGACATCCGAATGCCAGAGCATTTCTTCGGGCCAATGTGACAAACCGATAAGCTGTAGGTGATAAAGTAAAATACAAAGACGATAAGGCAAACAAGACTGACAATCGTCTCGGTGAAAAGATGTGATAAGCCGGGAAACCTGTCGTTTAGAGCACAGGGGTCGTCACAGATCGTAGGCTGTTCTGTTCTCCTCCTCGATAAGATTAGATTGCAATGGAGAAAGGAAAATAAACGTTGGTTTATCATATACACACTGCAATCTGTATTTGTAGTTTGTTCAACGTGCGTAACCCCAATGATACTAAAGATGCCATAGCAACTGCATCATAGGGGGTGCAAGATGCACTACTGACTCAACGACGACTCCTCGATAGCTAGGTAAATAATATAGATATTTTTGTAATTTTCTCAAATATAGATAATCTGAAATATGTAGCATTCTCTGTCAGTTCAGCCACATTTTTTTTCGACCCTCTCCGATTTGCCCTGTAATTGGTTATTTGAATGTACCACTAAAAGACACTCTATGTGAATTTTTTCAGATTTTTTAAAATAATTTTTTAGAAACTGGCCTTTTTTATTCAAGTGCAAATATCTCAGAATTTTGAAGTTACTGAAAAAAAATGTCAGCACATAAATGTTGTCGTTTATTGTTAGCTTTCGAGCGGAATATTCCAAATAATTGTCACGTTCCTGTGAGTATGATTTTTTTCCGAAAAAAGGAGGAATTATTTTTTAATTAAAAAAAGGATATTTTTTTTTAACTGAAAAAATTACAGAGTATTGCTACATGACTGTTGATATCACAAAAAAATCGCCAGAGTGGCACCGATCGATCTTCTGGTATTAAAAAATGCATTTGTGTAAAAGTTCCGAAAAACGGGGGCATTATTATTTATTGATAAAAAAAGGCTAATTTTTTTTATCAATATAATTTTTTTTGGCTAATAAAATTACAGAGTATTCTTGCATGACTGTAGATATTGCAAAAAAATCATCAGAGTGGTACGGATCGAGCTTCCGGTATAAAAAAAATAAATCCCCCGTTTTTCGGAACTTTCACACAAATGCATTTTTTAATACCAGAAGATCGATCGGTGCCACTCTAGCGATTTTTTTGTGATTTCAACAGTCATGTAGCAATACTCTGTAATTTTTTCAGTAAAAAAAATATCCTTTTTTTAATTAAAAAATAATTCCTCCATTTTTCGGAAAAAAATAGTACTCATAGGAACGTGACAATTATTTGGAATATTCCGCTCGAAAGCTAACAATAAACGACAACTTTTATATGCAGACATTTTTTTTTAATAACTTCAAAATTCTGAGATATTTGTACTTGAATAAAAAAAGCCGTTTTCTGAAAAATTATTATAAAAAATCTGAAACAATTCACATAGAGTGTCTTTTAGTGGTACATTCATATAATCAATTACAGGGCAAATTGGAGAGGGTCGAAAAAAAAGTGGCTGAATTGACAGAGAATGTTTTATATATGGAACATTCCGTACTATGTTGACCTGGGTCCGACCCTCGAACTTTCGAATTTGGACCACGATTTTTTATAACATTCTTCTTTCTCGAAATACAAGACAGGATATTTCCAGATTTTTTTATTTCAAATTTGAGTACATTACGGACTTGTAAATGCCTAATACTTATAGAAATAATGATGATGATACGATGAGTTCTATAATTACGATTTTATAATAATAACATGTAGCGATTGTAATACGATGATTAAACGTTGGAATGGCTGCAAAAATTATTATTTTTCAATAAAAATTCACGGTAATCATTTTGAAAAAATGGAAAAAAATATAAATAAAGTAATTCATTAATAAAGTAATGCATTACTTATTTCTTCCATTTTTTCCACTGTTTCTTGCAATATTAAAGCAAAAATTAGTATTTTTTTCAGCTATTCAAATGTTTACACTCTATTTTATAATCCCTACATATTATTATTATGAAATCATAATTACAAAAGAAATGGTACTGTAAACTATATCTCATGAATTAAGGGGAGGGAGTCAGGTAAAAAAAAATTGATTTTGGAAATTCAATATCATCCAAATTCTATTGCATATAAAAATGCACAATGTACTATATTGTTGGTGCTGGATGAAAGAATTTTTTACTGTCGTCTGACTTGCATATGCTTTTCCAAATTATCTT
The DNA here is from genome assembly GCA_963970395.1 of Ephialtes manifestator. NCBI lineage: Eukaryota > Metazoa > Arthropoda > Insecta > Hymenoptera > Ichneumonidae > Ephialtes > Ephialtes manifestator. The sequence continues at coordinate 23,767,022 of OZ019981.1, read as the reverse complement.
AAGCAAAGTCCTTAGGTTTTCCATTCTGCGCATGATTCAGATCAAACTACTAGGCAGATTGGAATCATTGACGTCTGATTTTGTTCTTCATGAAAAGATACACCGGCTAAATGGAGCAAACTATTTTTTTTTCATTCTGAAAGCTAAGTTAATCACTGATTTAGAAAATAGCATAACATTTATTTATTAATAATTATGCTACTTAAAAAATGTTACATTTTATTAATATTTGCTCCATTTAGCCGGTGTATCTGTTCATGAAGAAGAAAATGAGCCGTCAACCATTCCAATCTGCCTGGTAGTTTGATCTGAATCATGCGCAGAATGGAAAACCTAAGATCTTTGCTTAAGATAATATTTAAAAGCATATGCAAGTCAGACAACACTAAAAAATTCTTTAATCGAGTACCAACAATATAGTGCATTGGGCATTTTTATAAGCAATAGGATTTGGATGATATTGAATTTCCAAAATCAATTTTTTTGACCTGACTCCCTCCCCTTAATGGGGATTTACAACTCTGGTACATTATGATCTTTCAAACTTTTTTCCAACAATCATGAGGCTCGTATTTTTTAGATCTAAAAAAGAGTCTCAAAAATCCTGTGGCAGATATACTATTTTTACCTAAACTTAATAACTCATTCTTCCCAGCAATTATTAAAAAAAAAAACTAAAACATTAAAAAATAAAATTGACAAATAATTGATGGAAAATAATAACTCAAGACAAATTTTTATGAAATATAATAACAACGCTTTACAACTCTGGTGAAAAAAAAAGCATTAATAGCTTCACATATAAAATCGAGAATTTTGATTTACCGATTAGCATATCAACTTACCAACTGTCTGATGAGAAGTGCTGGCGCTCGAGAACCACCACGTGGGACGATAGCTTGTGGCGAATAAGAGAATTTTGGAAAGCAACGCTGCAATAGAATCGAACCACCCTCCGGACATCAACATATTTGTCATCTTCACACTCGACTGGAGCTGAGACATAAAAAAAACAATTCGTTATTAAAATTTTATTAGTAACAAAAATATATTTCATATTTCTTGTATTTCCCGAAATGCTGCACAATCTTTCTATATAATTGTGGAGCTTGCACAGTACAGAAATATACACAATTGCTTAATCTCGGAAGCGTGGGTGAAATATAGAACTGGGATGCATGTATATAGTATCCATGTAATGATTCACCGCCACTATAAAGAGACTCTAAGTACATTTCGCTTTAATCAGTGCGTATGTATATATATTTATATACAGATAGGCAGCAAATGTGATACCGAAAAAAAAAAAACGACCTACAGTATAAATTACGCACTAAGTCGAATAATTCATCGATAAACGAGTTGATTTAATTGTCGTCTTGTTGATACGACAATGCTCAGTTGGAGTATCACGTCACAAATGAATAACAATATATAAATCAGAAATATTATTCGCAATCGAAGTTACGAAACATCATTTTTTCCCGACTTTGCTGAAATAACGTCATTTGGTGCAAGTAACGCGGGCACAAAATTGCTCTTTTTTGACCCCTGACTCGTAATCCAATTTCATTACTCCGAAGGGAGGAAAATGGTTAATTTCTTTCCTACGTTTTTTTTTGTTTTTTTTTTCAGGGTTGAAGAGATTATATATTTTTTTAATAACATCAGCACATTGAAAGAAAATTATGGTATTGGTAACTATAAAGTGACAACTATTCATTTATGGTTGGTACAACAATTTTTTTATAGTTGACACAACTATCAAATAGTTACCATAACTATTTTCGTAATTATCGTAACTATAAAAATATAGTTGCATGTAATAAAAATGAATAGTTGTCACTTTATAGTTGACTGTACTATTACGATTTCTCTGAGTGCAGATATACATATATATAAAAGTTAACGAATCATTTTCATCGGGATAAAAAGTGTTGGAAATTCTCACGAAAACTCACTCAATCGTTGCTAAAACTATCATCATTTGCGTGAGTACAAAAAACGTCAAGGAAAAAAGATTTTGAAGCTTAAACGTGAGATTGTAAATGTTGACAGAGACGCAGGTGTTGAAAATTCTTGAATGTGATAGTTTTATTTCGTTGATTTGTTAATAATATTTTGGAATTATTATTATGCAATATCAATCTTTTCAGCACCTTCTATATGATTGATTTTTTCAAAAAATTTTATTACCGAGATTCTCTTGATTCTCTCAAAATGTCACTCGAGCTTACACTCTAGTACTACGAAAGTACTATGTTAAAAAAAAATCGAGAGTATACTGTAAAAAATGTTCGAGTTTTTTCTATACAAACGTGTATGAATTTTGTAAAACTTGGTATAGGAAATCGAAATTAATATGTTTGCATAATAAATTTAATACAGATCAATGAATTTCGATAATCCGGTGATAGAAAATTACAAGACATGATTATTAAATCAATAATTACTAAATCAGTACATGAAAATCAACATGCATTTTAGGAATTTTAGTGCCCGATTTGAAATTTAATACAAATTGTCGCATTAAATTTAAGATCAAAGTTATCAAAATTTCAGTCACTAATGTTTAAAAATACCCGTCAAAGTATTTGCAGTTTTGTCCACATAGGTGTACTACTTTTTGCAAAATGTTTGTGTTTTTGCGACACAAACGTGTGAGAAATTTACAAAACTCGGTATAGAAAATAAACATTAATATAGTTGCACAGTAAATTTAATATGCGTGTATAGATTTTACCAATCCGGTGATATAAAATTATAACACATGGTTACTAAATCAATCATTACTATATTAGTACATGAAAATCAACATGAATTTTTGGATTTTTAGTGACTGATTTGAAATTTAATACACATTTTCCAATAACGAAAAAAAACCCGCACTAGATCGCTAACACTTATTACTTAGCATCGACTTCTGATAAGTTACTCGAGATTTCCAAAATCGATTTTTTTTAAACACCGGAGCATCTCGCGCTGCTATTGCGGCAAATTTATGTTTGATTTATGTTTATTGCCAGAACTTCACAGGTCTGTGGATAGAATTTTTTCGAAAATCCGGATACCTGAGCTTCCTCGTGAGAAAAAGATTCCGTTCGTCCAAAAATTATGTTCACTTGAAAATATGTCCAACCCACTTCGCGCTCCGATTGCAATCAATTGAATATTTTGTTATGTCAATTATAAGTATGCTTGAGAGAATAATAGTTGTACAACTCTTATGCCATTTAAATATCCAAAATTACTCAGTCGTTGATAGCATAGTTGGTAGCGTACGTGCGTTGTTAGGTACTTAGGTAGGTAGGTCGTAGGTTCAAATCCCAGTGTAAGCGAAAAATTTTCTGTGGCGAAAACCAATACCCAACAATTTCTGATGACATAATTTGTTTGAAAAACTAATGTCCGAATAATATTTCTATTTTTTTAAATTGTTTTTATGTCCACTTTAAATTTCCAACACATATGTGCTTGAGTTTTCGGATACCGCTCATATGAAAATTCATCATACATGTTTATGAAATTTAATGCACAGTTCATGCATATGGTCATATTGACATTAAATCTTAATAACGTTGAATTTTAATATTCCTCTAAATGTTATGATTTTTCATATACACATGTATACAACATTTCATATACGGTATCTGCAAAAAAACTTCCAACACTTTTGTATTAATTTTAATACAGATTTTTTTAACAGTGTCGCTAACACTTATTACTTAGCATCGACTTCTGATAAGTTACTCGAGATTTCCAAAATCGATTTTTTTAAAACACTGGAGCATCTCGCGCTGCTATTGCGGCAAATTTATGTTTGATTTATGTTTGTTGCCAGAACTTCACAGGTCTGTGGATAGAATTTTTTCGAAAATCCGGATACCTGAGCTTCCTCGTGAGAAAAAGATTCCGTTCGACCAAAAATGATGTTCACTTGAAAATATTTCCAACCCACTTCGCGCTCTGATTGCAATCAATTGAATATTTTGTTATGTCAATTATAAGTATGCTTGAGAGAATAATAGTTATACAAATCTTATGCCATTTAGATATCCAAAATTACTAAGTCGTTGATAGCATAGTTGGTAGCGTGCGTGCGTTGTTAGGTACTTAGGGAGGTAGGTCGTAGATTCAAACCCCAGTGGAAGCGAAAAATTTTCTGTGGCGAAAACCAATACCCAACAATTTCTGATGACATAATTTGTTTGAAAAAATAATGTCCGAATAATATTTCTATTTTTTTAAATTGTTTTTATGTCCACTTTAAATTTCCAACACATATGTGCTTGAGTTTTCAGATACCGCTCATATGAAAATTCATCATACATGTTTATGAAATTTAATGCACAGTTTATGCATATAGTCATATTGACATTAAATCTTAATAACGTTGAATTTTAATATCCCTCTAAATGTTATGATTTTTTATATATACATGTATACAAAATTTCATATACGGTATCTGCAAAAAAACTTCCAACACTTTTGTGTCAATTTTAATACAGATTTTTTTAACAGTGTCGCTAACACTTATTACTTAGCATCGACTTCTGATAAGTTACTCGAGATTTCCAAAATCGATTTTTTTTAAACACTGGAGCATCTCGCGCTGCTATTGCGGCAAATTTATGTTTGATTTATGTTTGTTGCCAGAACTTCACAGGTCTGTGGATAGAATTTTTTCGAAAATCCGGATACCTGAGCTTCCTCGTGAGAAAAAGATTCCGTTCGTCCAAAAATGATGTTCACTTGAAAATATTTCCAACCCACTTCGCGCTCTGATTGCAATCAATTGAATATTTTGTTATGTCAATTATAAGTATGCTTGAGAGAATAATAGTTATACAACTCTTATGCCATTTAGATATCCAAAATTACTAAGTCGTTGATAGCATAGTTGGTAGCGTACGTGCGCTGTTAGGTACTTAGGTAGGTAGGTCGTAGGTTCAAACCCCAGTGTAAGCGAAAAATTTTCTGTGGCGAAAACCAATACCCAACAATTTCTGATGACATAATTTGGTTGAAAAAATAATGTCCGAATAATATTTCTATTTTTTAAAATTGTTTTTATGTCCACTTTAAATTTCCAACGCATATGTGCTTGAGTTTTCAAATACCGCTCATATGAAAATTCATCATACATGTTTATGAAATTTAATGCACAGTTTATACATATGGTCATATTGACATTAAATCTTAATAACGTTAAATTTTAATATTCCTCTAAATGTTATGATTTTTCATATACACATGTATACAAAATTTCATATACGGTATCTGCAAAAAAACTTCCAACACTTTTGTATTAATTTTAATACAGATTTTTTTAAGAGTGTAGGTTTAAACGATCAATCGCCGTTTGCGCGTGTCTTAAACTGTATAGTAGTTTTCAGAGAGGAAAAGAAGAAGAAGAAGAAGACGACGATAAGCAACTATCACCTCCTCGAGCTGCGAACGACGAGCAGTGAAACAGACAACATTGGCGATTTATGGTCTCGTTTGTCTGGCCTATTTGTCGGTAGGTAGGGTCGTCGTGTACGACGCGGGCTAGTTACGCACACGCTTCGACGCCTCTCGGATTGTCCGGTAAACACTTTCTACAACACGACTACGACTAAGTCAACTGTTATATCGACTGGACGAAGCGGTGGCGGTGAAGAAAAGCACGTTATCGCGGGAAAAGTGCAATAGCTGTATTGAGAATCGACTCTAATTATCTATGCGAGCTATCAGCAGCTGCACGGAAACAGTCATACTGACATATTTTAACCTATATAATGGTGATACGTGTAAGTTAAACTTCGGAAGTTTATCACGCTGGAGTGATTCGATTCCGACGTGCGCGCTCGCTGAAAAAGCCGATCTTGAAAAATTCAAACTGCAGATATTTATAAAATTTTAAGTACTCTCGCTTTTTCATGATTTTTCGTTGTATTCAGATGTTATGTTGTTTGTAATTTGTGATTTTGTGTGCCACAGGACTATTGTCTTGGGTAACACGAAAATTAGACCGCGAAATATTGGCCCTTAGGAAATTTGTTTTCCACAAAATAAACAAAAAAGTAGAACCTTGCACATTGCTTCCTCATTATTTTTCGCTTTTTACAAAGCTCCCTCTATGAGGAAGCAGTATGTTATTCAATTTTGGCTTCCTCATAGAGGAAGCTTTGTAAAAAGCGAAAAATACTGAGGAAGTAGTGTGCAAGGTTCTACTTTGCATCCTTTTTTAAATTAGATAAATAAACATGTTGTGAATTCGCTTTTTCTATTTCGTTATTCCGTTATTTCGTTATTATTAGAGCGTTTTCGAAAGTAAATGTGATAACGTATATTATTAAAAATAATTCAACATTCCATAAAATCACAAATTTCATACCGTTTGTCACTAAATTATACATATATAATGGCTGAATATTGTTTCATTTATATGCAAAACTTGCGCTCGCTATTTCAAGTTTTGCAAAAGTTACAATAGAGCGATAATGTAAATTTTTTGAAAAATTCAAAATTCCATAAAATCTGAACCACTTTACCGATTCGAACCAAATTCAATACCAAACAGCATTGAGTGCACCTACTCTTATAACCAACTATTTAGCAAAATAGACTAAATTTTACGAAAGTTAGAGCGACCACGTCCTTTTTTCAAAAAATTCAAAACGGCATAAAATCAAAATGTTCGCACAGATTTTGTCGAAAATTGGTACAGTTGAAGAGGGTCTGCTGTTACACTAGTGTGCCAAATTTGAGCGCGATATACAAAACCGTTCTTGAGTTATCGGCGTTCGAATTTTCGGAGTTGTACATACACACACACACACACACACACACACACACATACATACGGACATTTTTTCTAGATCGCTTTTCTGGACGTTTTGGACAATTCTAAGTGTCTTGACATAAAAATGTCGAAAAAAAAATTTTCATAAAAACAAGGCTTCCTCTATGAGGAAGCAAAATGTGATAAAACAAAATATTTCTAGACTAATTTTTCCTGAGAGCCAATTTTCTTAGACTCGTATAGAAACTATTACAAAAAATTGATAGAGCGGGCAAGATAGTTTTGGAGCGGTATAAAATTCATTTCAAATGATGTATCGACTGCAGGAACGGAGAATGGCTCATACTTTTATCTCGGATATATTTTGTAATTAAACGACTTTTTGTTGTTGTTGCACGTATAAAAATATATTTGAAATGTATAATATATTCTGCTGATTTATCTTTTCATAGGGGTATTTTTTAGAATATTATTAACTATCTTATTTGACCAAATAACAAAAAAGAAATCTGTTTTAAAAATATTATTTTTTTCATACGATGCATCGAAAAAAGGATTTTTCATTACACAACTTATTAATTTGATGACTAATTAACTTTGTAAAATTTTGTTTAATTAAAATTGGCGTTGAAAATAAAAAAATTAGAAAGCATATAGCGCCACCCTCCGTCTCTGATTGAAGTTAACAAAGTACACCAAGTGTGAAATTGAGGAGTAATTGCGTTCCGTGCATGCACACATCATATACTCCCACTAACAACCACGTACACACGGCCTTCTTCGACCTCGGCCGGATCCCTCTGCACTGATTATTATCATCCTCTTTGATTTATGGTGTATTTATAAAACCGTGGAATCTTCTTATCATATCACGTACATACTTGCAATTATAAATCCGAGACATATACTCAAAATGTGGTAAGTCATACCGATCCACCGTCAGCCAATATATAATAACGAGATAATAAAAGAAAATCATCTCGCTCATTAGAATTATAATAACACGGCTGCTAATCGAGTCGGTTATAAAAAAAAAATTGCGCACCAACTATTTTCATACAGGGGAAGAATTTCGCGATAAAATAATTAATTTGCAGGACTCTCGAGCGCCAAATCATGAACTTTCACTGGCGCAGCTTTAGAAAGTTTTCTATCGAAGAATGAGCTAGACTGTAAATTAACATTACGTAAAATTAGCGGAGGACATTTTGGATCTATGAATTCTGACTGACCAGTGGATTATCGACGAATTAATCGTAGTCGATATGTGAAGCTTAAGGTAGTTCTGTCGGTACGCCGGAGTCATAAATCTCAGAGTCTATATGACATTAAAAAATAATCATACGCATCACTTTGACTGCCTCAATAATAATATAAAAAATAATCGAGAATCCTTCGAAATTGTCGTAATCAAATAAAAACGATTATTTGTAAATAGTTGATATGTTTAGTGCGGATTTGACTTCATTTTTACGATAATTAGGTTAGGAAACGTCATTTGGCCCGGTATCGTGCACTTTGACCTCGGTTCAATTAAACATTATTCCGGAGACTTCACCTTTTTTCATGATGCATCAATTCCTGAATGATTTGCGAATCCGTAGTACTTTTTATTTTTTCTCTATCTTTGATTTAAGTATGTTAATTTTCGATTTAAAGATCAATTTTTCCAGCCCTCCCGTTAGCGCCGTGTAAAAAGATCGATTTTCAAGTTTTAATTGTTCATTCAAATACTCGGTAAAAGCCTTCAAGATTTTGTGCAAGTAAAATTGAATAGCTAAATTACAACATGTCAAAAATTCATGCATATGAGTTTAGATTGCCTTCGCGACAGAACTACCTTAATATTGGCTTATTGCGTTAAGATGCCAGCGCCGCTTGTGGCAAACCTCGGCAACAGTTGATATGAAAAAAGCATTGATTCTTATGGTAGAATATAGTTTACAGAAGATTTTCCGATTATACTAAATGAACAACTGAAAAGTATTGTTAGAAATAAAAAATAGGTTGTTTAATTTATTTTTTTGTAATTTTGGTTCTGGTAATAGCTTTTTGTTATTCGATTTATTTCGTAAAAAGGGTACATAAATTTTCGTGTGCCCGGTGTCGTCTGCACTTTTCGCTGGTGTTTATGTTTATGACAGCTGACAGCAGCATTAGAACGGCATTGAAAGATGGAATTGATAATCAGAACGGAATTCAAGGCGATGACGCAAGCAATTGATTTTAAGGTAGTTCTGTCGGTACGCCGGAGTCATACATCTCAGAGTCTATATGACATTAAAAAATAATCATACGCATCACTTTGACTGTCTCAATAATAATATAAAAAATAATCGAGAATCCTTCGAAATTGTCGTAGTTAATTTAAAACGATTATTTGTAAATAGTTGATATGTTTAGTGCGGATTTGACTTCATTTTTACGATAATTAGGTTAGGAAACGTCATTTGACCCGGTATCGTGTACTTTGACCTTGGTTCAATTAAACATTATTCCGGAGACTTCACCTTTTTTCATGATGCATCAATTCCTGAATGATTTGCGAATCCGTAGTACTTTTTATTTTTTCTCTATCTTTGATTTAAGTATGTTAATTTTCGATTTAAAGATCAATTTTTCCAGCCCTCCCATGAGCGCCGTGTAAAAAGATCGATTTTCAAGTTTTAATGGTTCATTCAAATACTCGGTAAAAGCCTTCAAGATTTTGTGCAAGTAAAATTGAATAGCTAAATTACAACATGTCAAAAATTCATGCATATGAGTTTGGATTGCCTTCACGACAGAACTACCTTAACAAATTTAAGAGGACGTGTTTCCGAAACAATGAATTAGGAAATATTTATTATTGACGATGAAATTTGTTTTTAACTTGAAATAAAAAATTAATAAATGCACATGATTTACGTAATTTTGTCTTGATAGATATTAATTATCAAATCAATCATATTTGTGGACTTTTGTTTGTTAAACAATAATATCGTCGATAATAAATAATTTCCAATGCTCTTTCTTAGGTGGCTCGGTTCCCTTGAGGTAAACTATTATGGCGCTGGCTGGGAATCTAATGGTGTATCGGAACTGCAGTATGCAACATCAGTGAAGCGCATCAGCAAGCCAAGCGAGCTGAGAAGGAACCGAGCGCGGGATATAACACTCGAGCGGCAAGTATTATATCGCTTCCCATCTCTAACGGCGAATCCACCGAGGCGAGGTCTATCGGCATCTCGCCGGCCGGCCTACCGGCCGGCCGGTACTTATGTGCGTGTAAAAGAGCTAGGAAGAAGGAATGCCGGGAGGGCTACGAGGGCAAGCGATGCGGCATTGCATCTGCATCGAATCGTCTAGGATATTCTATGCTAGAACTTGCTATAATAGCACGAGCTGGCACTGCAGCTATCGCGGCGCTGTTCTATCTCTTTTACAAAGCCCGCCAGTAAGGTTATACCGTCCACAGCGTTTTCCCATTAGAAAACACGAATAGTAATTTGAAAGTGACCGGGAAACGGTATTTCTCGCGAAAAGTAAAAGTCGCTTCAGCGTTACTTCAAAAACGAGCATTGTATATCACTTTAATCCTTTTTGCTTCCTCATAGAGGAAGCTTTGTTTTCATGAAACAATTTTTTTTAGAGATTTTTATGTCAGGTTACTTAGAATTGTACTGTCGCATCAAGGCCAAAATTCATGAAAACCTGCGATTTTTAGAATTTTTTTTTTATGTGGTGAAGCGCTCATGGAGATTGTGGTTGCTTTCGATCGACTATGAAATTGTGTAAAGGCAGAAACATGTTCGATAATGTTTAATACTGCCGCATCGACATTGAAGTTACCAAAAACAAAAAATTAAATCCTTTAAAACATTGAAATATTCGTCTGCTCATCGACTATTTCGTGCGATTTCAAACGAAAAAATGGCTCTTGAAACGGGAGTCATGTATGATCATAATCATGATGATGATAAGCGATTTTCGAATTTTGGGAAACTGCGATATCGATTCGGCAGTACTAAATTTGATCATACAGGACGCCCGTTTCATGAGCCATTTTGTCATTTGAAAACGCGCGAAATAGTCGATGAGCAGATGAATATTTCAATGTTTTATAGGATTTCATTTTTTACTTTGTTAACTTCAATGTCGATTCGGCAGTACTAAATTTTATCGAACATGTTTCTGCCTTTACACAATTTCATAGTGTATCGAAAGCAACCACAATCTCCATGAGCGCTTTAAGACAACAAAAAAAAAAAAAAATTCCAAAAATCGCCGTTTTTAATGAACTTTGGACTTGATGCGGCAGTACTTAATATCATTGCACAATTCCCAGCTTTCGCAAAAAAAAAATTTTTGTGATAATCAATACAGCATTTCAGGAGCAACCGATTATAAAGAAATTATGTTTTTTTGAACAGCCCTAATGTATGTGTGTGTATGTGTGTGTGTGTATGTATACAACTCTGAAAATTCGAACGCCGATAACTCAAGAACGGTTTTGTATATCGCGCTCAAATTTGGCACACTAGTGTAGCAGCAGACCCTCTTCAACTGTACCAATTTTCGACAAAATCTGTGCGAAAATTTTGATTTTATGCCGTTTTGAATTTTTTGAAAAAAGGACGTGGTCGCTCTAACTTTCGTAAAATTTAGTCTATTTTGCTAAATAGTTGGTTATAAGAGTAGATATACTCAATGCTGTTTGGTATTGAATTTGGCTCGAATCGGTAAAGTGGTTCAGATTTTATGGAATTTTCAATTTTTCAAAAAATTGACATTGTCGCTCTATTGTAACTTTTGCAAAACTTGAAATAGCGAGCTCAAATTTTGTATATAAATAAAACAATATTCAGCCATTATATATGTATAATTTAGTGACAAACGGGTTGAAATTCATGATTTTATGGAATGTTGAATTATTTTTAATAATATACATTATCACATTTACTTTCGAAAACGCTCTAATAATAACGAAATAACGGAATAACGAAATAGAAAAAGCGAATTCACAACATGTTTATTTATCTAATTTAAAAAAGGATGCAAAGTAGAACCTTGCACATTGCTTCCTCATTATTTTTCGCTTTTTACAAAGCTTCCTCTATGAGGAAGCCAAAATTAAATAACATACTTTTTTGCTTCCTCAGAGAGGAAACTTTATAAAAAGCGAAAAGTAATGAGGAAGCAATGTGCAAGGTTCTACTTTGCGTCCTTTTTTGATTCCTCATAGAGGAAGCTTTGTTTTCATGAAAAAAAAATTTTCGAGATTTTTATGTCAGGACTTAGAATTGTCCAAAACGTCCAGAAAAGTGATCTAGAAAAAATGTCCGTATGTATGTGTGTGTGTGTGTGTATGTGTACAACTCTGAAAATTCGAACGCCGATAACTCAAGAACGGTTTTGTATATCGCGCTCAAATTTGGCACACTAGTGTAGCAGCAGACCCTCTTCAACTGTACTAATTTTCGACAAAATCTGTGCGAAAATTTTAATTTTATGCCGTTTTGAATTTTTTGAAAAAAGGACGTGGTCGCTCTAACTTTCGTAAAATTTAGTCTATTTTGCTAAATAGTTGGTTACAAGAGTAGGTGCACTCAATGCTGTTTGGTATTGAATTTGGCTCAAATCGGTAAAGTGGTTCAGATTTTATGGAATTTTGAATTTTTCAAAAAATTGACATTATCGCTCTATTGTAACTTTTGCAAAACTTGAAATAGCGAGCTCAAATTTTGTATATAAATGAAACAATATTCAGCCATTATATATGTATTATTTAGTGGCAAACGGTGTGAAATTTGTGATTTTATGAAATGTTGAATTATTTTTAATAATATACGTTATCACATTCACTTTCGAAAACGCTCTAATAATAACGAAATAACGGAATAACGAAATAGAAAAAGCGAATTCACAACATGTGTATTTATCTAATTTAAAAAAGGATGCAAAGTAGAACCTTGCACATTGCTTCCTCATTATTTTTCGCTTTTTACAAAGCTTCCTCTATGAGGAAGCCAAAATTGAATAACATACTTTTTTGCTTCCTCAGAGAGGAAGCTTTATAAAAAGCGAAAAATAATGAGGAAGCAATGTGCAAAGTTCTATTTTGCATCCTTTTTTAAATTAGACAAATAAACATGTTGTGAATTCGCTTTTTCTATTTTTTTTTTTCTTCCAGCTGGTATCAGGGATGGGCATTAGTTAAATGAAAATGTATTTTAAATGTATCTAAATAATTAAAGATTATTCAGTGCATTGAATACTAGAATTTTAAGTTTTACAAAAAGTATTTTGAATACATAATATTGTTCACCCAATGGAACCTTTTTTTTTTCAATTAATTCGAATACTTATTTCACTATCTTTTATATCGTTGAGTTAAAACTTTTTTTTTTCTAAGTTAGACATTAATCTTGTTAAAATGATATCTAAAATATTTGTATTATCTTGCATCCTTGGAAATTATAACAAAATCGGACAAAAAGTTTCAAATGGAACTCGAATTAGATATCGGTCTAGTAATATTTGTTATCTCAATAACTGTAACAAGATTTTCTTAAAGATTAAAATTCGTTTTGATTAAAGATTAAGTTAATCAAATGAAAAGTAATACAATAGCGATAAATGTTGTTTTCTGGATTTAATCGGGTATTTAACGTGAAAAATATCAACAATGCTTATCCCAATTTTGCGGTAGTTTTAAACAAAATTTTCATTGATAAATTCGTGAAAAGTTTCAATAACGGACGTTCCAGGAAAAGTGATGCCGCTAGTCACAGTGACTGGAAGCAAAATACGTGTTGGGAAGCGCGTCCAAGTACAAGTGGAAGCACGTGAACGACGCGCCAGCTTGTAAAAGACTCACAACAACACATGCACGTTCGACTGCTATGCCGTAAAACTGCAGCGGGTGCTAAGAGGGAGAAAAAGCGAGGCAGAGAGCGAGTCGAGCACTCCGCAAATTATCGAAGGTTCCGTTAGCCCGCAATCGACGGAAACACCGGGGTTAACATGCATATATACTCCAGCGTCAAGGCGCCGTGCATCTCGTGCAGCAAATTCTATATACACGGTAAATACCAACCAAAACGAAGACCCCGATTAAAATGCAGTCGGCGACCGATTTATCGCTCTCGAATTAATGTCAAACGTCCCTCACCGAGATTCGCCAACTAATTGACTCAATCTTTGCCGAAATGCATCAATCAAGAGTAGAGTTCAATGGTTCATTGGTTAAGAGAAAATCGGCCCCAATAAAAGCATCACTATATTTCTCATAAACCCGAATGTGTTGCTAAGTCTTTTGTATCCTAGTTTTTATTCATTAAAACCTGTATATCAAATATAACATAAAATTACAATATAAAAAGATGGTATTTGTATAGTAAATTTACGAAATTTTTATTACAAATACCTTAATTTAATATCACAGTAATATTTCAATATACCAATTTTGTGAATAAAACAATACACTGGTATTACAATATAAAAAGATGGTATTTGTATAGTAAATTTACGAAATTTTTACAATATAAAAAGATGGTATTTGTATACTAAATTTACGAAATTTTTATTACAAATACCTTAATTTAATATCACAGTAATATTTCAATATACCAATTTTGTGAATAAAACAATACACTGGTATTACAATATAAAAAGATGGTATTTGTATAGTAAATTTACAAAATTTTTACAATATAAAAAGATGGTATTTGTATAGTAAATTTACGAAATTTTTATTACAAATACCTTAATTTAATATCACAGTAATATTTCAATATACCAATTTTGTGAATAAAACAATACACTGGTAAATAACAAGTGTCATATTACATAAGCGTATGGATAAACAGCGTTTGCGAAAATGCTTAGTTTTTTAAGTGTACCGAACGTAAAGCAAAGTGTGATACACATTATATTATAGTGACGACACAAAACGTAACAATCTTTTGTTTCGATAATGAAACGAGTGAGTACTACTGACAGTTGTCGAGCACGCATAGCGCGTTGTATTATAACGAGAATGAACGCTGGTAGAGACACAAAACCCAGCACGAATCGTCCGAACGAACGAAAATGAATGCTGTACGTCAAAGTCGAGGTAACACGGCTCGGCGGTACTGGACACATGTGCCGTACAGCTATATATACATCGCGTTGTGATGGTCAACGGATCAGAATTATTCTAACGCCTATTTGACGCAACACAACACGCTGCCGGAATAATAATAATAATAATAACAACAACAACAACAATATATACTCACGATAAATACGAGAGATACAACAGAACTATTGTTCTCTTCGTTAGTCCGTTTGTATTATCTTAAATTATCGTGAAGGCGCACTCGTTGTCCAAAAATTCTTCGACAAAACTTCGAGTTCTGATGGTAAATACGGCACGTTCTCGTGCGGTTGGAAAACAAGTTTATAGATTTAAAAAATACGAAAAGGGCGCGCGATTATTTGTGGTTGGACGTTGCCGAGATCGTTTACGAATAGCGCGGAGAGACAGCCGGTAAGTAGTCGGAGGTCGTCGAGGACGTGGGTATATCGCGACACGACGGAGCTGCTGGTGGTGGCCGCGACTCGGACTGCACCGGACGACGGTGGTGTGCTGGTGACGATGAGGATGATGATATCGCTCGTCGGCGAAGAGAACGCAAAGAGGAAGTGGAGGAGGTGGCGATGGTGGTGGTGGTGGTGGTGGTGGTGGTGGTGGTGGTGGCGATGCGAGAGCCAGTGGTGGGTAGTGGATTACGCGGTAATGGTGGTGGTGGTGGTGTGGTGGTGGTGGTAGTAGTACCCGCGCCAACCCGATTACTCGCGCAAACCACGGTTGCTACGTATATACGCCAAGTGAGAGCAAGAAACACACAGGAACGCCGGGAGTTAAAGTATACATATAGAACGGAGGCTGGGACTACCTCCTTCCCGGGAGAGCAGGACTGTACTGGTCGTAAAAAGTTTTCAGGACACAGTGTGTTTTCGAAAATATATATACACAAGAACGAGAAGAAGACGACCAACGACAACGACAAACACAGCGGGAAGGAGGGACACAGGGCCAAGGCGAATGCTCGCAATCGGAGGAACACGAAGGTGTCTACCCGCGGGACAAAGAGGAAGCGAATGAGACGCGCTAACCGAGGACGAACGAGAGACGGAAGGACACAAGAGAGATCGTGGCAACCGCAATCGTATAGTCATCGAAGCGAGGGTGTAAGGGAGATGGATGGAAAGTGAAGGAATATGAATGAGAGAAGGAGAAGGAAGAGTGAAAAGGAAAAACGCGCGAGGATAAAGAAGAGACAGAAGAAGAAGAAGAAGAGGACGAAGACTTGGAGAAGGAATATAATATACATAAAGCCGCTAGAAGGAGCCAGTCGGCATTCAGTCAGCCGCCGGCAAGGCAATACACAACCAGCCCAACTCCCCGACGAATATGACTATATGCGCGCATTATTATGCTCGTGATATCAACGATACTACGTAGCGCGTAGACTGTAAACTCACCATGTCGTTTCTCTTCCCTCTTACAACTATTATTGTTATTATTAGTCGCGTTGTTGCGAGATTCTTCCGCGTTTACCGAAGCGAAGACACTCCGTGACGCACCGATAGCCTGGATACTGCCAACAACATATATATATATATATATAAATCGAACTATTCTTATCATTCGATTTCTCTGTTTACATATTCGTTCGTTCGCGCGCTGCTTTGCGGTACTTGGTGTCGTACGCGCGTTGAGTACCCTGAATAGTGGGGGGAGGAGGGGAGGAGACCCTTTGCGGGTCTTTCTGGACGCAGAGAATGCGGAGTGGAGAGGAAACGAATGTTGGTATAAGGCACAATGAGGGGAAGGACGACGTTGTCTTGGCCGAGAGGCCCAGAAGTTAAACATAATGAAAGAATGAAAGAAGAAAGAAGGGAAGGTGCGAGAGAGGAAGACAGTGAGTCGAGAGCAAAGCACATTGACCAGATGACGTCGCGTGCTCCAGCGAGATACGTCGTTGCCTGTAAGGGCAACGTGAAGTATCCGTGAATCCAGACAAGTTGGGTCAGGGGAGGAGGAACAGCGGAATAAGTTGAATAGGAGAAGAAAAGGCATATGTTGAGAAAGGAATGGTATGAGAAAGGAGGAGTCGAGTGGGTGCGGTAGGCACAAGAATTTTACGATCTGTAAGAAAGTTTGGGCAGGGCAGAGAGCCCGGCGCAGACACTGACCCAACCTCAAGTTGAAGTGGCGTTTTTTTTCGTCGGTTTATCACGACTCACTCCCACGTTCAGATAATGTTTGAGATACTTTATGGAAAAATAAAAATCAACCGGTTTTTCATTTTATTTTGGTAGACCGGAGGACCGGTCGATTTTTTAATGCTCTCTCGAAATAGGAAGCTTTCTCTGTCAATTCAGTTTTTTTTTTTCGACCCTCTCCGATTTGCCCTGTAATTGATTATATGAATGTAACACTAAAAGACACTGTATGTGAATTTTTTCAGATTTTTAAAAATAATTTTTCAGAAAATGGCTTTTTTTATTCAAGTGCAAATAATTCAGAATTTTGAAGTTACTGAAAAAAAATGTCTGCACATAACAGTTGTCGTTTATTGTTAGCTTTCGAGCGGAACGTGTGAATTTTTTCAGATTTTAAAAAACAATTCTTCAGAAAATGGCTTTTTTTATTCAAGTGCAAATATCTCAGAATTTTGAAGTTACTGAAAAAAATGTCTGCACATAACAGTTGTCGTTTATTGTTAGCTTTCGAGCGGAATATTCCAAATAATTGTCACGTTCCTGTGAGTATGATTTTTTTCCGAAAAATGGAGGAATTATTTTTTAATTAAAAAAAGGATATTTTTTTTTACTGAAAAAATTACAGAGTATTGCTACATGACTGTTGATATCACAAAAAAATCGCCAGAGTGGCACCGATCGATCTTCTGGTATTAAAAAATGCATTTGTGTGAAAGTTACGAAAAACGGGGGCATTATTATTTTTTTGTTAAAAAAAAGGTTACTTTTTTTGGCTAATAAAATTACAGAGTACTCTTGCATGACTGTAGATATCGCAAAAAAAATTATCAGAGTGGTACGGATCGAGCTTCCGGTATAAAAAAAAATAATTCCCCCGTTTTTCGAAACTTCCACACGAATAATTTTTTTTAATACCGTAAGCTCGATCCTTGCCACTCAGATGATTTTTTTGCAATATATACAGTCATGCAAGAATACTCTGTAATTTTATTAGCCAAAAAAAGTAACCTTTTTTTTGTCAAAAAAATAATAATGCCCCCGTTTTTCGGAACTTTCACACAAATGCATTTTTTAATACCAGAAGATCGATCGGTGCCTATCTGGCGATTTTTTTGTGATATCAACAGTCATGTAGCAATACTCTGTAATTTTTTCAGTAAAAAAAAATATCCTTTTTTTAATTAAAAAATAATTCCTCCATTTTTCGGAAAAAAATCATTCTCACAGGAACGTGACAATTATTTGGAATATTCCGCTCAAAAGCTAACAATAAACGACAACTTTTATGTGTTGACATTTTTTTTTCAGTAACTTAAAAATTCTGAGATATTTGCACTTGAATAAAAAAAGCCAGTTTCTAAAAAATTATTTTAAAAAATCTAAAAAAATTCACATAGAGTGTCTTTTAGTGGTACATTCATATAACCAATTACAGGACAAATCGGAGAGGGTCGAAAAAAAGTGGCTGAATTGACAGAGAATGCTACATAGATGGAATATTTGAGGTATTCTTTAGGGTATTTAGACGGTGATTTATGATCGTATTTTAGAGAGGCGAACAAATCCCTGACGTTCGAAAATAAGTGGTTGAGTTTTCGAAAATTCTTAAACTTTTTCCCTCTAATTTAACAATAATGCAAGGTCGTGTCTCATTTTTACAGAGTCCGACACTACAACACAGACCGATCTTGACCCACGCAACTGTACACATAAAAATCGACGCACCAATGACTCGACACACCGTAACTCGATCATGACGCAATTTGACCAGGAAATCTCGACAATGGCGCAACTTGAAGAGGAAAAACTTGAGAATTACATAAGTTGACTAAAAAAAATCGACAATGAAACAACTTGAAGAGGAAAAACTCGACAATGGCGCAACTTGAAGAGGAAAAACTCGACAATGGCGCAACTTGAAGAGGAAAAACTCGACAATGGCGCAACTTGAAGAGGAAAAACTTGAGAATTACATAAGTTGCCGAAAAAAAATCGACAATGAAACAACTTGAAGAGGAAAAACTTGAGAATTACATAAGTTGACTAAAAAAAATCGACAATGAAACAACTTGAAGAGGAAAAACTCGACAATGGCGCAAGGAAATCTCCACCAGGAAAAACTCGATACACATTCCGGACGGGACAAGTCCTTGAAATCGTCGTAGAGACGGTCATCTCTAATTTCAAGCCTCATTGGAATCTCTTATGTCAATCGGAAGATTCTCAAAAAAAAAAACTCTTCGAGAACAAGTTTTTACACAGACTCTATTCCAAAACCCAATCAATATATTCAACATTCATAGATTCGGATAATAAAAGATAAAATATGCTTACATTTTAAATATCAAACGGTAAATTGTCGATTCAGGATAAGGCGCAACAACCAACGATTTCTCAACAGGATTCCATTTTACCGTATAATTATTTTGTGACTTTGTTTCTCATTATTGTTATATTTATTCAAGCAACATTTTTATAAGCCCAGCGGGTTATTATTCTGTGATCATAATTATAAACACAGTATTACCGTAAAAATATTCCAACACGTTATATCGAGGCTTAAAATTCTGTTGGTTACGTCGTGACTCGTTGGTTAGTGAAAATATGCCGAGGGTGGCTACGATGACAGCGAGAATACGGTACCGCTAGGGCCAAGGGTGCAAGAACTGGTATTCAACGTCGGAGAGCGTGGCGAACGTGAAGAGATCCGGCTTTGAAATAAGAAAGTATGGTCAAGAAAGGGAGAAAGAAAAAGTGCTATTAGAGAAGCGGCGGGAAGAAGCGTAGCGATGAAGCAGGAAGAGGAGGAGAATGAAAAGAAAGAGAGGAAAGAAGAGCGGTGTTATGTCATCGGGTTCGCGTGTAGGGGCCGGTACGATTCGACTCGGTGGGGGCGCCGCATCGTCGCCGCGTGCGTGTTGTGCTCGTACACATCATCACAGACTGAGCTCAACCTCCGCGCAACGTTATAGCTCAACAGGCTGAGCTGCTAACCGGCCAGGATCGCACGATAGAGCAAGAGCCTACAAGAATGAGGATACCAAGAGAATTTAAAGAATGAAGAGAAGGAGAGAAGGTGTAGAAGGAAAAGAAGATATCGAGTTTGAGACCACGTGGACGCGCCGCCGGTCATTGGTACTCACTACGGCCGGCTGCTGCTGCTGCTGCTGCTGGAAGCGAACTCGTATTCCCATACATCCGGGTACGTGATCCACAAGCAAACTCACGAGCCCAACCGCACACTTTTATCGGCTTTGATCGGCTTGGTAGATATATACACTATTTCAGAGACTGCACCATTTTCTAAATTTTCAAACCGGTTTTTTTTTCATTCCCCTCCTCAAACGACTTGATAAATGGGGCTCGAAATTTCAAGAATACGTGGGAATGTTCTAAGCCTCTTCCTTCACGATACTCAAAGCAGTTCTTCTTTTTATTTTATTCTTTCCTCCGAAAAACCGAAATTGAAGTTATGTGGTAAAGAAACAAATATATAGGCGTTTTTGCTTCCTCATGGAGGAAGCTTTGTTTTTATGAAATTTTTTTTTGTTTTCGAGATTTTCATGTCAGTACACTCAGAATAGTCCAAAACGTCAAAAAAAGTGATTTAGAAAAAATGTGTGTGTGAGCGTGTGCGTGCGCGTGTGTGTGTGTGTGGTGTGTGTGTGTGTGTGTGTGTGTGTGTGTGTGTGTGTGTGTGTGTGTGTGTGTGTGTGTGTGTGTGTGTGTGTGTGTGTGTGTGTGTGTGTGTGTGTGTGTGTGTGTGTGTGTGTGTGTGTGTGTGTGTGTGTGTGTGTGTGTGTGTGTGTGTGTGTGTGTGTGTGTGTGTGTGTGTGTGTGTGTGTGTGTGTGTGTGTGTGTGTGTGTGTGTGTGTGTGTGTGTGTGTGTGTGTGTGTGTGTGTGTGTGTGTGTGTGTGTGTGTGTGTGTGTGTGTGTGTGTGTGTGTGTGTGTGTGTGTGTGTGTGTGTGTGTGTGTGTGTGTGTGTGTGTGTGTGTGTGTGTGTGTGTGTGTGTGTGTGTGTGTGTGTGTGTGTGTGTGTGTGTGTGTGTGTGTGTTACACGCTCAAAAAATGTAAACCTTTATAACTCGGGAACGCCTCGAGATATAGAGCTGAAATTAACACCATAGCTAGAGGGGTCAATCCTCATCGTTCATACCAATTTTTGTAAAAATCCCCATGATCATTATATTTTTACGCGGTTTTGAATTTTTTCAAGAATGTCTGTTAACGCGATAACTCTTTTAATTTTCGAGATATTAAGCTCAAAATTGGTATGTACGTGAGCTTTCATACACCGGTGATCCCTATTAAATTTGGTTAAGATCGGTTGAAACGTTAAAATTTTATGAGATTTTGATTTTTTGAATTTTTTGATTTTTTTTCTGCGATGCGAATTTTGGTATCAAATATCGAGCTGGGAGTCAAATGAGTGCCAAATTCATGATTAACAGAAAAATACGTCAGATATAGCCCAAAAATGTTGAACGATAACATATATTCATAGCGATGTTGTACAGTCTATATTGCGAAAAGTAGCGATTTATGTCGTATAAACTAGCCATATCCTTGCTTCCCAATGAAATTTCGGAAACCACCGATTTCTATCGTGTTCTACAAAAAAAAAAACAGAGAAGATAGAGTATTCGAGGGAGTTTCTGGACCGTTTGTCCTTATTATATTTTCACAAAGCGAGAGTGTGCGCTTATTTATATTTATTTAAAAGACGGATGCAAAGCAGAACCTTGCACATTGCTTCCTCATTATATTTCGCTTTTTACAAAGCTTCCTCTATGAGGAAGCCAAAATCAATTCCCATACTTCCTCTTAGAGGTTGCTTTGTAAAAAGCGAAATATAATGAGGAAGCAATGTGCAAGGTTCTGCTTTGCATACTTGCTTTTTTAATTCTTGGTTCGGAAAGTCAACACTTTACAAAAATACCGTCCTGTCGCTCGTAGTTGAAATATGTTGAGAGTTACAAAGGACACGTCGCGGTGGCGACGAATAAAAAGTAGAAGGTGCAGGAGTGGCTGTGGCTTGTCGCTGTCGAGCGTATCAGTATCCACGATTAGGGGCGTGCATCCATAGCCATAGCCATAGCCATAGCCATAGCGGGGCGGCAGCATAGACGTAACAACTCTACCCTTCTCGATGCTACAATGAGTCGTCGATTGGAACTCGTTTTCTCAGCCGAGAATGAAAAGAAAGAAAATGTGAAGGAAGGATGATTGCACCCGAGACAGCGTGGGCGTGCACGCACGATCACTCTCGCAGCACTATGATGCTGCTATAAATGTACCCGTTTGTGTGGGCCATGGGGTGCACGCAATGGTATAATAATGCTCCATGACCAAAGAGTAAAAACCATCAGACACCATTGAAATCGAATCACAGTGATGTGATATCGCGTCGGCTGTGTTAAGATGAGGGAGACAGGTTAAAATCAGTAAAAACTATATAAAATCACTTGTTCCGTTGACCCGATAAAGAATTACTTTTTCACACACTTTTATGAAATAAGTGGTCAACAAAATATTTGTCAATAAATCTCAGCTGTGGAAAATTAGTGATCTGCCGATGAAATCTATAATATCTTTCATAGAGAAAGCGTTTATTTTTATTTGGAAAGTTCTATTTTTTAATTAGTACGATTTTAATCCTTGAAAACTTTATTCAAGTCTATTGAATATTTTTTGACTCTGTCTAAAATCGGTAGGCAAAAAAGTAAAACTTTAACTCGACAGAACAGAGTTGATTTGCTTCTGTATGAAAAACTCAATAAATGTACATCGCACGAAACGCATAATAAAAGAGTCATGTGCCATTGTGTAAATATCGCTATCTAATCAGCATTCATAAATTATTTTTATATATTGTACTACCAGAAATTGTAAAGCACTTCTGCGAAAGCAGAGGCTGTTTGCGAGTGTTATTAAAATTACGTCATTTAAGATGCTAAAACTGAGAGACTCATTCTCGTATACCGGCTATAGAATTTATCAGCAAAGTAGCTGAGCGGCATTCTCAGAGAGGAGCAACTGCGGCATCAGGGCGATAGTAATATAATGTCTTTGAGACCTTTACATGTCAGAGGCATACCAACTTACGCTGCTCGGCTATCACTCTTCGAATTCGATGTCGGCACCCTCTCTCATAATACTTCGGCTCAACTGCTGTTACTGATTAAATTGTTGCTAATGCTCTGTGATGATACAGCAAACATGCTGTTTGTAATTGACATCTGTGAGTTTACTGTCGGAAAAATCTCAACTCAGAAAACCATGTTAAACCAAAGTAGAACCTTGCACATTGCTTCCTCATTATTTTTCGCTTTTTACAAAGTTCCCTTTATGAGGAAGCAGTATGTTATTCAATTTTGGCTTCCTCATAGAGGAAGCTTTGTAAAAAGCGAAAAATAATGAGGAAGCAATGTGCAAGGTTCTACTTTGGATCCTTTTTTAAATTATATAAATGAACATGTTGTGAATTCGCGTTTTCTATTTCGTTACTCCGTTATTTCGTTATTATTAGAGCGTTTTCGAAAGTAAATGTGATAACGTGTATTATTAAAAATAATTCAACATTCCATAAAATCACAAATTTCATACCGTTTGTCACTAAATTATACATATATAATGGCTGAATATTGTTTCATTTATATACAAAACTTGAGCCCGCTGTTTCAAGTTTTGCAAAAGTTACAATAGAGCGATAATGTCAATTTTTTGAAAAATTAAAAATTCCATAAAATCGAAACCACTTTACCGATTCGAACCAAATTCAATACCAAACAGCATTGAGTGCACCTACTCTTATAACCAACTATTTAGCAAAATAGACTAAATTTTACGAAAGTTAGAGCGACCACGTCCTTTTTTCAAAAAATTCAAAACGGCATAAAATCGAAATTTTCGCACAGATTTTGTCGAAAATTGCTACAGTTGAAGAGGGTCTGCTGCTACACTAGTGTGCCAAATTTGAGTGCGATATACAAAACCGTTCTTGAGTTATCGGTGTTCGAATTTTCGGAGTTGTAAACATACATACGCACAAACACACACATACATACATACGGACATTTTTTCTAGATCACTTTTCTGGAAGTTTTGGACAGTTCTAAATGTCCTGACATAAAAATCTCGAAAAAAAATTTTTTCATGAAAACAAAGCTTCCTCTATGAGAAAGCAAAAAAGGATGCAAAGTAGAACCTTGCACATTGCTTTCTCATTATTTTTCGCGTTTTAGAAAGCTTCCTCTCTGAGGAAGCAAAAAAGTATGTTATTCAATTTTAGCTTCCTCATAGAGGAAGCTTTGTAAAAAGCGAAAAATAATGAGGAAGCAATGTGCAAGGTTCTACTTTGCATCTTTTTTTTAAATTAGATAAATAAACATGTTGTGAATTCGCGTTTTCTATTTCGTTACTCTGTTATTTCGTTATTATTAGAGCGCTTTCGAAAGTAAATGTGATAACGTATATTATTAAAAATAATTCAACATTCCATAAAATCACAAATTTCATACCGTTTGTCACTAAATTATACATATATAATGGCTGAATATTGTTTCATTTATATACAAAACTTGAGCTCGCTGTTTCAAGTTTTGCAAAAGTTACAATAGAGCGATAATGTCAATTTTTTGAAAAATTCAAAATTCCATAAAATCTGAACCACTTTACCGATTCGAGCCAAATTCAATACCAAACAGCATTGAGTGCACCTACTCTTATAACCAACTATTTAGCAAAATAGACTAAATTTTACGAAAGTTAGAGCGACCATGTCCTTTTTTCAAAAAATTCAAAACGGCATAAAATCGAGATTTTTGCACAGATTTTGTCGAAAATTGGTACAGTTGAAGAGGGTCTGCTGCTACACTAGTGTGCCAAATTTGAGCGCAATATACAAAACCGTTCTTGAGTTATCGGCGTTCGAATTTTCGGAGTTGTATACATACATACACACACACACATACATACATACGGATATTTTTTCTAGATCACTTTTCTGGACGTTTGGACAATTCTAAGTGTCCTGACATAAAAATCTCGAAAAAAATTTTTTTTCATGAAAACAAAGCTTCCTCTATGAGGAAGCAAAAAAAGATGCAAAGTAGAACCTTGTACATTGCTTCCTCATTATTTTTCGCTTTTTACAAAGCTTCCTCTCTGAGGAAGCAAAAAAGTATGTTATTCAGTTTTAGCTTCCTCATAGAGGAAGCTTTGTAAAAAGCGAAAAATAATGAGGAAGCAATGTGCAAGGTTCTACTCTGCATCCTTTTTTAAATTAGATAAATAAACATGTTGTGAATTCGCCTTTTCTATTTTGTTATTCCGTTATTTCGTTATTATTAGAGCGTTTTCGAAAGTAAATGTGATAACGTATATTATTAAAAATAATTCAACATTCCATAAAATCACAAATTTCATATCGTTTGTCACTAAATTATACATATATAATGGCTGAATATTGTTTCATTTATATACAAAACTTGAGCTCGCTGTTTCAAGTTTTGCAAAAGTTACAATAGAGCGATAATGTCAATTTTTTGAAAAATTCAAAAATTCAAAATTCCATAAAATCGAAACCACTTTACCGATTCGAGCCAAATTCAATACCAAACAGCATTGAGTGCACCTACTCTTATAACCAACTATTTAGCAAAATAGACTAAATTTTACGAAAGTTAGAGCGACCACGTCCTTTTTTCAAAAAATTCAAAACGGCATAAAATCGAAATTTTCGCACAGATTTTGTCGAAAATTGGTACAGTTGAAGAGGGTCTGCTGCTACACTAGTGGGCCAAATTTGAGCGCGATATACAAAACCGTTCTTGAGTTATCGGCGTTCGAATTTTCGGAGTTGTGTACATACACACACATACGGACATTTTTTCTAGATCACTTTTCTGGACGTTTTGGACAATTCTAAGTGTCCTGACATAAAAATCTCGAAAAAAAAATTTTTCATGAAAAGAAAGCTTCCTCTGTGAGGAAGCAAAGACAAGAATTTTTCCACTTCCGGAGACGTTTCTGAATTAATAGTATATTACGATACAAGTGCGGTAAAACGTTTTTTACCATCGGTACGAAAAAATGAGTTATACCACTCGACTATTTCTATATCTGCATTCACTTTCTTCATGAATACGATCTTCCGTAATCGATAATCCGATTAAATTATTTCTACGTATATGCAATTAATTTGCTGCAAGGAATATATATATATATATTTTTTTTTCTTTTTTAGTCTAATTTAACTGCCCTGCATCACCGGGATGGTCACGAGCTGAGCGTGATAAGCCCGAACGGAAGGATACCCTTTTGTAGTAGAGTCGGTTCTCCTTTTTATACGCACTGTCCGCGCGTATAGCACAAAACGAGTGCACGGTCTCCGTATGCGGACGAGCCGAGTCAATGACTGGGCGTCAACACCGCAATTTTTGTTCACTTATTTCTACTGCTGAAAACAGGACAGCCACGCAGTCGTGCAAAAGGTAAAAGCGTTTTTCCAGGAATTATTCTTTTCTTTTTCTCACATTTTTCATTAATAATCTTTTGTTTGCTCTAGCTTAACAAACTGGTGCCTCAACGAATGCATGTTTGCAAAAACAGTCTCAGTGTTTCGGTAAATCAATTCGCGTCATTTATCGAGTTCCACAATAATATGAGATAGCTGCAGAGTTGTAAATGCCTAATACTTATAGAAATAATAATGATGATCCGATCAGCTCTATAATTATGATTTTACAATAATAACATGTAGCGATTGTAATACGATAATTAAACTTTGGAATGGCTGCAAAAATTATTATTTTTCAATAAAAATTCACGGTAATCCTTTTGAAAAAATGGAAAAAAATAAGTAATGCATTACTTATTTCTTCCATTTTTTTCACTATTTCTTGCAATATCAAAGCGAAAATTAGTATTTTTTTCAGCTATTCAAATGTTTACACTCTATTTTATAATCACTACATATTATTATTATGAAATCATAATTACAAAACAAATTGTACTGTAAACTATATCTCATGAATTAATGGAGATTTACAACTCTGGATAGCTGAATGTCGTCCAGACGGACTATCTGTCGTTTGTCAATATGTAATAAGAAAAATGCAGCCAAATATGTTAATTGTATAATATAATGGTAAGAAAAATCGTAAGCTGGACATTATCTAGCCTCTGTTGTTTCGCTTATCCCTCGGCTGGTATCATTGGGAATTAAAATAAAGAAAAAATGGCGGCGATAACCCCTAGGAAATGTTAATTATAAATCACCAGAAATTATATAAAAGTTTTTCAAAATTTACCACTGATGTAACCAGTGTGAAAAGCTGCACTCTCCTTAATTGAAACAATATACATATATTAAGCACCTGGATAGTGCTTATTTATTTATTTATTTATTTATTATTACATTGAACAGGACAAGCCCTTGACAAAAATATTGTGATGACGGCCAAGCCGGCCGAGAATACAAAAATAGTTACAATATAAATAAAACAAACATGTAAAGACCGAAATAACTAAGGAGTAGAACGTAGATATGACAAAATAGTTAAGCATCCTGCATGTCAATATAGTTGCTAAGGTCCCGTAAAAATGACGAAAATGGCCAACAAAAGAAATAAATAAAACCAGCTGCAACATTACCAGACCTGGAGGATAACACAGAGAGTTACAATTATTATCAATCTTTTTATAACAATACACAAGTCGTAAGGATAAATTTATCTAATGAGGCAATGGCTACAAATTATTATTGTATAATTATAGTGAAAAAAAAAAATAATTTTACACTTTTTAATGAATTATTATTATTATCGTTTATGAATAACTTAATATAATAATTATTATTTTAGTTAATTACAATATTGCATAGATATATAGTAATCCCGATATATTTAGTCAAGGAAGTATTTACCATATTTTTTCCCTCAGGCAGCGCCCATCCCGGTTTATTACTACTTAACAGTCAAGTATGGTTACTTTTTTCTTTACATTATCAAATAATACCTAATAATCCGTCGATTCAATGTGAGTGTGTATATGCATATATAGTCACTCGTATATATGTAGAGAACGTAGCAGACGACAGGACGTATATACATGGAATACGGGTTTTCGTGGCGATGATGTTGCTTGGGGTTCTCGGGCTCGGAAATGCTCAGCCAGTGAAGAACGCCGATGTCGAATGTCGACGAAGGCAGAAAGCAGACGCCCGGCCAACCGGGAAGTCATCATCATCATGGACAACTGGTCACACGCCGCAATTCTCACGACTGTACGATTCAGGGATGAACCTTCATTCGATATAAATGTATTTGAAATACATTCCTGCCTAAATTATTACGGATTATTTTTTTATTTTTTTATTTGTATCTTTCCGTATGCCTTCGGCAATACGTCGTTTCTACAGAACCCGATTCTACACATCCCTAGCGGATCCGAGCAACCGTCATTTTCTGGTTGCTTTACGGTCACATACAAGTAACCGTCATTATGAGGTTCATTTCCAGTTGTTTTACCGTAAAACAACTGTAATATAACCGACAAAGCGACCGTTATTTTGGAACAAAAAAGAACCCGATTGCAACTACAAAGCGACCAATGTTTTAACCAAAATCAAACTTTAAAGTAACACAGAAGTAACCGACAGTTTGTTAAAAGTTGTTTTTCGGTTATGTGAAAGTTCTTCATATAACCGAATAGTAACCCGAAACGGAACATTCAGTTCATTACGGGTCACTTTATGGTTACCCGCCGGTCACTAGGATCCTTCTGGGTTATTCTGGAGTGATTTTTTGTTCCATAACGACCAGTCACTCTTCGGTTATTTTGCGGTTCTTCAGATCCGCTAGGGATCACCGACTCAACACCACCGACTCTACACAACGGCAATTCGACACATGCGTCGATTCTACACAACAGCAACTGTACACATCACCAACTCGACACATGCCTCAATTCGACACAACCTCAATTCTACACAACCCCGATTCTACACAGTCACAACTGTCACGAGCCAAATGCACAACGGCAATACTCTACACAGTCCCGATTCTACACAGGCACAAATGTCACGAGCTAAATTCACAATGGCAATACTCTACACAGCCCCGATTCTACACAGGCACAACTATCACGAGCTAAATTCACGAAAGTCCCGATTCAACACATCACCGATTCTACACCGTCACCAACTCACATCCAATCAGCGTATGTCGTTCAAGCATTCCAACTCATCGGCGCACTATGATTGGATGTGAGTTGGTGACAGTGTAGAATCGGTGATGTGTTGAATCGAGACTTTGGTGAATTTAGCTCGTGACAGTTGTGCCTGTGTAGAATCGGGGCTGTGTAGAGTATTGCCGTTGTGAATTTAGCTCGTGACATTTGTGCCTGTGTAGAATCGGGACTGTGTAGAGTATTGCCGTTGTGCATTTGGCTCGTGACAGTTGTGACTGTGTAGAATCGGGGCTGTGTAGAGTATTGCCGTTGTGCATTTGGCTCGTGACAGTTGTGACTGTGTAGAATCAGAGCTGTGTAGAATTGAGGTTGTGTCGCATTGGTGATGTGTACAGTTGCTGTTGTGTCGAATTGCCGTTGTGTAGAGTCGGTGATGTGTAGAATCGGGTTCTGTAGAAACGACGTATTGCCCTTCTTCAGGTTTTTACGTTGCCCCTCTGCCCTTTTCCCTATTCCATCACAGATACCCCTTTCCCCGTTCACTTCATAGAGACCCCCCTAGAGTGTTGTCCGCAGCCACTCATTCTAATGCACTACTGTATCGCATTTGCACGAGAGTACAGGGAAACTGCGGAAAACCTGGCCGATACAGACGGCTTTATTTTTTTCTGAATTTCTATTGTATTAGAATACATTAGAAACTCATAAAAACTGCCTCCCGCTCAGCAGTTGGCGCGAAAACCAGTGCACAGCTAAGCGGTCACCCATCCAAGTTATGGCCGCAAATAAGGCTGCTTAACTCTGGGGACCGCCGAAGCCACACACCGACCGCGCGTCCACTACTGTCGATGATTACGGATTATTAAACATGTTAAATATTCAAATTCATTGTAGAAGAATAATTAATCTAAATTATAGTTATGTTCAACAAAAAGTATTTTACATACATTTTCATTGAACGAATAGCCATATTTTGAGGAAACTTCACACTTGAGCTCAAAAATTGATGGTTTGACCATTAAAAAATAAATACGATATCGATTAATACGGAACCTCTACCGGATGCAATTCCTGCAGCTAAAATATTTGATAAGCACAAGTTATTAATGCTTTCGTTATCATTGGATTCCTAAGAAAAATAGCGGAAAAGGCTTTCGTATAAATTATTCGAATCATCAGATAAAAGTCGCGTACACGCTACTGACAATGAATAACACGAGTACAGCCCTCGTGACTAACATTATATTCTCTTGAGGATTATACCGAGCAAGGTCGTTTGTTCATCCGCTCTTATGTGGCAAAAGGGTTCTCACATTTCACGTTTTCTCGCGGTATAATTAGAGCCAACTTTAAGAACATTCCGTGCTACAAAGTCTAACACGAGTCATTGCGAGGTTATAACTTCATCTCCTGCTGGATAGAGGAGATTGGAGCCCTCTTTTCAAGGCCTGCTGTTGTTGCCGTGAGCCAACATAAGTACAGATGTCCAAAAGCAAAATTACTATGTTATGACCAAACCCTCGATATGCAAACGCACTTTTGCACTCGGAAATCGTTTCTACAAAACAGGAGAATAGGTACCCTTGAATTTCAGATCTTTACAAAACTTTCTTATTCAAATATCGATTCTTTTCCACACGCTCGAGCCTCGCAGTTGACTGCGACAATTTAATAGATAGTATCATGATCGTTGGATACCAATCGTATCGTGCCTACCAATATCGTAATATCATCCGTGCGATTCTCGGTTCGTGATAAACATTTCCTTTTGTTTCGTAATGTCATTGCGGTGGTCATCGAAAAGCGAGATTAAATAATGCTATCGACGATCGATAGTAGCTGCGAATGGTACTACTTTTTCTCCTTAATTTTCTTCATAATAATATTTTCTTAACGGTAAGAAAATATTATTATATTCTTAATAATATTTTCTTAACGGTAAGAAAATATTATTAAGTTTTAATAAAGATTTTCAAAGTCCGATACGCTAGCATTAGTTTGTGAGATAAAATTGATCGAATTATTCCTTTTCGAATTATGTGTGTAACAATGATCAGTTGAAATAATAAACATTCACATATTATAGATGGAAGATTAATTGGTTGAGGATGTGTTTTTTGATTTTTGTGAAATTACATCAAAGTATCTTCAATCAGGAAGCCGGAAATAGTTGATTAACAACTGTTTCTCATAGAGGTCACCTTGTGAAAAATAAAAATATGACTATTAGAGGGAGCACTAAGTATGCATTTCTGAGTTTTTTTCGTTAATGTTTTAAGAGGCAGTGGTACTTCCCCCACCACACCTCAAAATTTCGAAAGCTGTTTTCTGTCAAAAAACAACACAGATTAGGCTTGCATTTAGAGGGAATACGCGGAAGGATGGTACAATTGGGCTAAGCTTCTGGCTCCTCAGTCGATTCAGTCGTTTTTTTTGTGAGAATTAAAAGAAAAATAGTGCGAGAGAGACAGAGCGACGTGCGAGAGAGACAGAGCTACGTGCGAGAGAGACAGACCTATAGGGTAGAAGTACCGGTTTTAGCCACTATACCGGTTGTGGCCACCCCCACACTTAAATACGTTTTTCGTGGCTATTTTAATTCCGTACCTGTATTTAATCATAATTTTTCATAACGTTGTGTATTTTGGAAACATTTATCGTCATTTTGACGTCCATTCGTCTCCATTACAAAAAGTACTGTATCAGTAATTAAAGTATCATCAGCTGATTCATCAAATTGTCAACTCCTTACGGAATTCGACAAGATTTTGACGAAAGCTCTAGATACATATTCGGATTATATAGTTGGCGAATTGCATGCAGCTTTGCACATATCAATCTTAAGAGTCATCACTGCAAATGTTGATGTACTAAAAGTTTGAAATAAAGCTATACATTTATAAAAAATACGATGGCCACAACTGGTACATGGAATAAGCATGTTGCCCCGGATATGGCCATGATAATATAATCATTAATTTTTCGTTAATTATTACACAATAAATTCATAAATTCGTAGAGAAGAAACAAAAAAACCAAAAACGCTAAGAAAAATATATCATTAGAAATGTATAGTAAAAAAGAAGGTAAAGCGGTGGAACACCTTTCATGTTGAAGATTCCCATCATTATGCAATGCGAAAATCTACTTTCGGAAAGAACTCTGGTAAAAATAAAAATAAAAGTGTAAAGAGTAAAACATTAATATAATGTATGACTATTTGTGACGAAGAAAGCTGCTACGGAAAAGTGCAAAACGAAGGAAACGAATGTCAAAAAAGGTTAGTTAGGTTCACAGATGGCATCTGTGCTTTAAACACATTTTCGTGTAGAGGAATTGGATGCTTTCATAAGAATACGATTTTGATTTATTAAACACACGTTAAAAAATGTTTCAAGTGCAATGAATATTGAGTTATTCTAATTTTAAGCATGGCCAAAACCGGTACATAGGTGGCCAGAACTGGTGAAATGGCTATGCTCCTACTTTTTTCTATTTTCCAGTGTTTTCTCGATACATATGAAGATTTTAATGCTAGAAATCTGAAAATATATTCTTCTCAGATATGAAAAGCATAGGTCCAAAACAGTTTTATGATATTTGGTCCCAATCACAAGTACTTGAAAATGGGAAAATTCTTAAAATGGCCACAACCGGTACTTCTACCCTAGGCGTTTAACTAGGGATGGGCGATGTTTCTCGATTAATCGAAAGAACCGATACTTTTATTCGATTAATCGAAAGAACCGATACTTTTATTCGATTAATCGACTAGATTCATCCGATTTTTTTGTTGGTCGATTAATCGATGTCCGATTTTTATTAGGCGACATCGAAGTAGCAAGTTAAGATATTAAATTCGAAGAATCTTAATTATGAGTTTTCTTTTATGCTAACCTTGTAATAATTTTAACCTAAAAATCTTGTAGCCTTAATAGTAATACATTTTTTTCAGTTACACATCTTTGGAGTAAATGGGATAGCAAATGTTGAGAATAAAGCATGTACTTATAAAAAAGTGTTCAATGAGAAAATAAACCTATTTTTTAATAATTATTTTAATGTTTATTATGTACCAGATATTTTTATTCGATTAATCGGTTCATCGATTATTTATAGAGAAAAATCGATACTTTGTATCGATAGTTTTTTCGCCAATCGATTTTTCTGTAATCGATTTTTTTTTGGCCATCGCCCATCACTACGTTTAACATTAGGCGAAGAAATTCTCACCGGTGTATCATTGTCTCTTAAGGTAGTTCTGTCGGTACGCCGGAGTCATAAATCTCAGAGTCTATATGACATTAAAAAATAATCATACGCATCACTTTGACTGCCTCAATAATAATATAAAAAATAATCGAGAATCCTTCGAAATTGTCGTAGTTAATTTAAAACGATTATTTGTAAATAGTTGATATGTTTAGTGCCGATTTGACTTCATTTTCACGATAATTAGGTTAGGAAACGTCATTTGGCCCGGTATCGTGCACTTTGACCTTGGTTCAATTAAACATTATTCCGGAGACTTCACCTTTTTTCATGATGCATCAATTTCTGAATGATTTGCGAATCCGTAGTACTTTTTATTTTTTCTCTATCTTTGATCTAAATATGTTAATTTTCTATTTAAAGATCAATTTTTCCAGCCCTCCCGTAAGCGCCGTGTAAAAAGATCGATTTTCAAATTTTAATTGTTCATTCAAATACTCGGTAAAAGCCTTCAAGATTTTGTACAAGTAAAATTGAATAGCTAAGTTGCAACATGTCAAAAATTCATGCATATGACTTTGGATTGCCTTCACGACAGAACTACCTTAACGTAGTTCTGTCGGTACGCCGGAGTCATAAATCTCAGAGTCTATATGACATTAAAAAATAATCATACGCATAACTTTGACTGCCTCAATAACAATATAAAAAATAATCGAGAATCCTTCGAAATTGTCGTAGTTAATTTAAAACGATTATTTGTAAATAGTTGATATGTTTAGTGCGGATTTGACTTCATTTTTACGATAATTAGGTTAGGAAACGTCATTTGACCCGGTATCGTGCACTTTGACCTTGGTTCAATTAAACATTATTCCGGAGACTTCACCTTTTTTCATGATGCATCAATTTCTGAATGATTTGCGAATCCGTAGTACTTTTTATTTTTTCTCTATCTTTGATCTAAGTATGTTAATTTTCTATTTAAAGATCAATTTTTCCAGCCCTCCCGTAAGCGCCGTGTAAAAAGATCGATTTTCAAATTTTAATTGTTCATTCAAATACTCGGTAAAAGCCTTCAAGATTTTGTACAAGTAAAATTGAATAGCTAAGTTGCAACATGTCAAAAATTCATGCATATGACTTTGGATTGCCTTCACGACAGAACTACCTTAAGGTAGTTCTGTCGGTACGCCGGAGTCATAAATCTCAGAGTCTATATGACATTAAAAAATAATCATACGCATAACTTTGACTGCCTCAATAATAATATAAAAAATAATCGAGAATCCTTCGAAATTGTCGTAGTTAATTTAAAACGATTATTTGTAAATAGTTGATATGTTAGTGCGGATTTGACTTCATTTTTACGATAATTAGGTTAGGAAACGTCATTTGGCCCGGTATCGTGCACTTTGACCTTGGTTCAATTAAACATTATTCCGGAGACTTCACCTTTTTTCATGATGCATCAATTTCTGAATGATTTGCGAATCCGTAGTACTTTTTATTTTTTCTCTATCTTTGATCTAAGTATGTTAATTTTCTATTTAAAGATCAATTTTTCCAGCCCTCCCGTAAGCGCCGTGTAAAAAGATCGATTTTCAAATTTTAATTGTTCATTCAAATACTCGGTAAAAGCCTTCAAGATTTTGTACAAGTAAAATTGAATAGCTAAGTTGCAACATGTCAAACATTCATGCATATGACTTTGGATTGCCTTCACGACAGAACTACCTTAAGGTAGTTCTGTCGGTACGCCGGAGTCATAAATCTCAGAGTCTATATGACATTAAAAAATAATCATACGCATAACTTTGACTGCCTCAATAATAATATAAAAAATAATCGAGAATCCTTCGAAATTGTCGTAGTTAATTTAAAACGATTATTTGTAAATAGTTGATATGTTTAGTGCGGATTTGACTTCATTTTTACGATAATTAGGTTAGGAAACGTCATTTGGCCCGGTATCGTGCACTTTGACCTTGGTTCAATTAAACCTTATTCCGGAGACTTCACCTTTTTTCATGATGCATCAATTCCTGAATGATTTGCGAATCCGTAGTACTTTTTATTTTTCCTCTATCTTTGATCTAAGTATGTTAATTTTCTATTTAAAGATCAATTTTTCCAGCCCTCCCGTAAGCGCCGTGTAAAAAGATCGATTTTCAAATTTTAATTGTTCATTCAAATACTCGGTAAAAGCCTTCAAGATTTTGTACAAGTAAAATTGAATAGCTAAGTTGCAACATGTCAAAAATTTATGCATATGACTTTGGATTGCCTTCACGACAGAACTACCTTAAGGTAGTTCTGTCGGTACGCCGGAGTCATAAATCTCAGAGTCTATATGACATTAAAAAATAATCATACGCATAACTTTGACTGCCTCAATAATAATATAAAAAATAATCGAGAATCCTTCGAAATTGTCGTAGTTAATTTAAAACGATTATTTGTAAATAGTTGATATGTTTAGTGCGGATTTGACTTCATTTTTACGATAATTAGGTTAGGAAACGTCATTTGACCCGGTATCGTGCACTTTGACCTTGGTTCAATTAAACATTATTCCGGAGACTTCACCTTTTTTCATGATGCATCAATTTCTGAATGATTTGCGAATCCGTAGTACTTTTTATTTTTTCTCTATCTTTGATCTAAGTATGTTAATTTTCTATTTAAAGATCAATTTTTCCAGCCCTCCCGTAAGCGCCGTGTAAAAAGATCGATTTTCAAATTTTAATTGTTCATTCAAATACTCGGTAAAAGCCTTCAAGATTTTGTACAAGTAAAATTGAATAGCTAAGTTGCAACATGTCAAAAATTCATGCATATGACTTTGGATTGCCTTCACGACAGAACTACCTTAACAGCGATTGTATAGGTAAGTGCGATAAGTGATCGAAGTGAGAAAGATAGAACGCGGTGGCGTCGGCGGCAAATAATGTTTGTTATTTGTCCGGCAGAGGCTCTACCTCCGCGAGATTCCGGTGAAACCGACAAGCGTCATGCCGAAGGGTTAAAAATAAACAAAAGAGGCAAAGCTCTTATTGAATACAGAAATAATTGTCGAGGCAAGCTGGACTCGGCCACCCGCAAGAATCGCGCTCCAAGTAAGGACGCCCAGCAAAGTAATCGTGTTGAAAGCCACAACGATCGCTCAAATTTCGTGCTATTTACTGAAAAAAAATGATTATCAACAAGAGCAACGAACGTTCGAAGAGAGAGTGGAATGGATTTTTGCAAGATAGAACGCTGTGAAAGTGCGACCATATATAAATAAGGATCAGGATCGCTAAACTAATCTATGGATATTCCAAGGCGTCTCTCGGATTTTGCCACTTGAAAAACTATCGAATAATGGTGGAGCAGCTGCGTCCAGTGTTGGATCCAAGTGCGACGTAAATGTTATCACTTAGAAGAAGAAGAAGAAAGAAGGAAAAGAGAAAAAGAGAAAAAGAAGAAGCCCACAATGCCCACAGTAGTAAACTCGTCGTTGACATACGAAATACTTATGTACCTCAACTCCTTTTACTTTGGCATGTTTGCCGTTTGTGAATTTGGCATGGGACTGTTCAAAGCTATAAATCTACCATCGCCCGGCACTGGCACCACAGCCGTCGAATTCTCGCTGCTAGTTTTCCTCATCGCTACAGAAGGTGGTCGGGTCTATCTTGGCAGAAAGGGAAATCTAACAGAGAGAGGTCTTCCGATACTACTTGGAATAGTACTGACGATACCCAGTGCCTTGGCGACACTTTATTTCTTGTTCTGGCAACATTACGTTCTTAGGCTCGAAATGATTCTCTGTGGCATTCAGCTTGTTCTCCTTATCACCGAACTAGTTATTTCTGTCATGTGTCTCGTTGCCATTTATCGACCCGCTCCCCCGGAAGAATGAACTATATTCCGCACTTTCCGCTTGTTTTTTTCTTTTTTCTCTTATCAAAGTCACACGCTAAATGCGCTTACGACAAAAGAAGTCAAGGATTATTCTCCAAGCTGGAAGATCTTACTCGTTATCCATCAAATGCAACAGCGAAGTTGGATCCTATTCGCCGACACGACTACAGCTGCAAAAAGAAATTATTTTTTTTAGTACATCCGCAAGGTGGAAAAACATTTAAAATAAAAAAAACAGGAGGAGGAGCCTTCTGCGATACGCTAAGGAAGAACAAAAATGCCCAATCAATGACTGTATGTATTGAGCAAAACCCCAAACGATGTAGTATAGTTTGTAAAGAATTTTCATCCCAAATTATTTGTAGAAGATAAATTTCCGATTGTACCGAAAACGTTGCGTCCTTTAGTATCTATTTAACATGTTCATAGGTCGACCATTTTATCACTAATTTAATTAATGTACGTACAGCTAACTAACAAATCTCGCAGTTAGTGTTTACGACTGGCGGTGAAACTCTCAGTATCTCGTCTGATTTTACACATCTCGTATTTGTGCATGTTATTTATTTGTGACGATAAATTATCGCTCGATGAGTCAGATAAAAACAAATAAAAAAAGCTTTACTCCCTCGTCCGCGTCACTAGCATTGTCTTGTGTCATTCTAAATAAACTTAAACTTTAAATCTTCATCGAATTTAAGAAAGTTTGTATCTCGCGTTGCACTGATTCGTCAAAGGTCAAAAGTAATGTTAAAATTTTGTCCTGTTTGCCAAAGATATCGCGTGATTTTTCAAAGATACTATTTATTGATAAATAAATGCGTCGAAGAATTTTTAATAAACATTTTTACGGGGATGAAGCAATGGATTATATTTATTTACACAATCATTTCATTTATCCAAGTACTCGAGATTTCTTCTCGTTGTATTGTCACGACACAGCTATAATTGGCTATTCTAAAATTTATTATACACTCGCAATGAGATTCATCGTAAATTGTAATTTTTTTCGCCGAGATAAAATCCGATTTTTCATGTGGTTACGACACAAAGTCCGAAAAATATCAACGAAAAAACAAATAAATAAATAAAACGGCGGTATCATACTCGAAAGTGCGTTCCGCGTTTAAAGAAACGATGGATCAATTGTACTTTGCCGATAGCGCCCGCGCATTTGTCGACGTATTTTGGTGACCGGCGGTGTCGCATTAATCTTTGATTATTGTGCTACTTT
This sequence comes from Ephialtes manifestator, assembly GCA_963970395.1. Lineage (NCBI taxonomy): Eukaryota > Metazoa > Arthropoda > Insecta > Hymenoptera > Ichneumonidae > Ephialtes > Ephialtes manifestator. The sequence goes on along the minus strand of OZ019981.1, from coordinate 23,728,428 downwards.
CGATCCTTCGTCTTCTGATAGCGCGCAATCGATTGCTGCAGTATATCCGTAAAAAGACAGCGCCGAAGACGATTAGAATGCCTATTACACCGAATATGGTGATTGGATGATAGTAGATTATGCACGAAAGTAGTATGGCCAGTCCCTGAAACAATTGTAATAACGAAATGTTATTATTTGTTAAAATTATTCGTGGAATTTGCCGTGGTTTTTGTGTGATTTTTTTTTCTTTTTATTTAGGTTTGATTTTCTGACCCGATAGTCGGATCTGTGATTTCTGGAATCAGAAACGAAATAAAGACGCTTTTTTTTTATCATGGTAAAAACTTGAAAAAATTTACTTTAATGTAGCCAGTGTAAGGTACTTTACAATGTCGATATCGTCGAAGAACACTATCGAAAAATATCCAGGAAATTAATATTGGCTTAAGGATGATCGGTGACGACTATCAAAGTCAAATCAGAGATAAATTTTTGTAATCGATTCTTTAAAGTTTAATGCATTAAATAATAGCTGCAGAGGGTGATTTGTATTGAAGCATGTAGACTTAATCCAGAGAAAGATTAATGGTGACGGATTTGCATAAATATTAACTGATTAACGTTTCTTTTCAATGGGATACATTTTCGTTCAGTTTTGTTTCAAGTATAATCTGTAATTCTTGGCCGATTTGAATGATTGACAGCTCATTCTCTACCTTAAAAGATACTCTACGAATTGACCGCCTAGGTATTTCATAGTGTTAATTGTTTAATAATTCTAGACTGTTGTTTAACAGAAATTAAAATACTTTCTTAAACAACAGGTTATAATTACAAAACGATGAACACTATGAAATATCTAGGAGGTCAATTCGTAGAGTATCTTTTAAGAAAAACAATGAGCTATCGTTCATAAAAATCGGCAAAGAATTAAAGATAATACTTGGAAAAAACTGAACGAAAATATATCACACTGAAAAGAAACGTTAATCAGTTAATCTTTATGCAAATCCGTGACTATTAATCTTTCTCTGGATTAAGTCTACATGCTTCAATACAAATCACCCTCCACTGTTATTATTTAATGCATTAAACTATAAAGAATCGATCGCGAAAATTTATCTCTGATTTGACTTTGGGAGTGGCCAACGAACCTCCTTAATGCATTAAGATGCCAGCGCCGCTTGTGGCAAACCTCGGCAACAGTTGATATGAAAAAAGCATTGATTCTTACGGTAGAATATAGTTTACAGAAGATTTTCCGATTATACTAAACGAACAACTGAAAAGTATTGTTATAAATAAAAAATAGGTTGTTTAATTTATTTTTTTGTAATTTTGGTTATGGTAATAGCTTTTTGTTATTCGATTTATTTCGTAAAAAGGGTACATAAATTTTCGTGTGCCCGGTGTTGTCTGCACTTTTCGCCGGTGTTTATGTTTATGACAGCTGACAGCAGCATTAAAACGGCATTGAAACATGGAATTGATAATCAGAACGGAATTCAAGGCGATAACGCATGCAATTGATTTTAATCCACAAGGTATTATAAAAGGAAAGGCGTTATCTGTATGCCATGTGCGTCGAGTGGAGGAGTTAACAGATTCAGACAAACGTATATTAATAAAGTGCAGCGTTATTCGTCAAACGTCAGTGACACTTCCACTACTACACTGTACAAGGTGAAATTGGAAGTAAGTATTGTAGTTTCAATCCTAGTAACAGTATTGTAGTCTATAACTTTTTATTGATTAGAGAACATTTAGTTCGTACAGTAAGTCTGAAACTTTTTTTTTTCGTTTCAGGTAGTATGAGCACAAACCTCACGATCAGAGAGAAAAGTGATTTTTTAATATGCTATAGAATAGGTTCAGAGGATGCTGTCTGTAAAATTTCAAACCATTTTACCGACCATTTACAATAATAGTTAATGTGCAAAATTGGAAAATTTAGTACATGTTATATACGGAAATTGCCCTGATAACACTTTGAGACCGAAATAACCATTCTTCAAATTCAGACATCTCCGTAAATAAAAGCTCGAAATACCGAGAAAACTGCTACGAACACGTACGTCCATTAAAAAATATATGTTACCGAATATTTCGAATAGATATCATCGATTAAATTGACGAGTTTTTGCGAACCGGCATCAAACTGCCGGAAAACAGTTGACTATAGCGTAGCCACGCGTTCCTTGATTGGCCAAATGGCGGCCGGCTGGACAATCTCAGTCAAATGACACTCTTATTTAAACTACTACCGTTTTATAAATATACACACCTTATTATCACACACACTTCATCATTTTTCTCTCTTTATATTGTGATTTTTAAAATAGCAAAATGTGTGATACTTCGCTTTTTCCCCATAATAAAAAATATGGCCTTTCTATTGACTAGGTACTCCGCTCATACTACCTTAACGGAGGCAATCCAGTCTTCGCGCTTTTTCTGCTTGAAAACTTGGATCTTTCCTGTAGGGAAACTGTAGAAATGTACGCCCGGTGAATTTACAGAGGTGTTTTTACAATTCACGACGCAACACGGCATTGAGGCCTTCCCTTTTGACGCACTCATAGTGTCGATTTATTAAAGAAATATAAATAATATCGTTAATTAACGTACGCTAGCATGCTTTACTGTGATAATTTTTTATCAACTGTTGCACAATTTCGCCGCTTCGAACGCTGACTGTCCAAAATGGCCACGAATAAAGGTCACGCACGAAGCCAATACATGTATCGGAAGTTTTTATGCATTAACCGATACATTAAATGCAATACACAGCTATATAGTAATATTACAGTACTTTGATGTTGAATTATTAATTTTACATCATTATTGTATACTCATTTTAATATACCGAAATATGCATGAGAACTTCCGACAAAAGTGTATTGATTTTTCATGATAAAAATTTGTATAGTCAAGTTATTCCAAGTGTAAATTGTGCATTTTACCTGTCGTATCGTCATCATGATTACGAACGTAACTGCTCCGAATTTTGATATTGTGTAATAAATGAATAGTTGGCCACTCGCGGAGCATATCGAAATGAGCAAGCAATCCAGTATAAACCCATGGTACTGAAAAAAAAGAAAAGACAGCGAGTCTATCTTCGCGCAACAAACATTTCGTACCTTTAATTAATCGAAAATAGTATTCTCTATGGCTCACCTTCATCACAAACTCAAGAGTATGCGTAAAGCTGGATTGTTGAAAAAGAGACGTTGCGGTCAACATGCAGGAAAACATATTCACAACGCACATCATTTGTATACTTGTTACACCATATTCGGTGAATATTGCGTTCTGCCAATTGCTCGTAAAACTATCGAGAATCATGTACCCACTCAGAAGAATTATTCCCGACAGTGTTGTTGATACGTCTGCTACAGAAAGAAAAGAATCTCTTATTCACCATGAATAATTTCAATTTTAAAGAGAATTAATAAGTTTTTGCTTCCTCATAGAGGAAGCTTTGTTTTCATGAAAATTTTTTTTTTTTTAGATTTTTATGGCAGGACACTTAGAATTTTCCAAAACGTCCTGAAAAGTGATCTAGAAAAAATGTCCGTATGTGTGTGTGTGTGTGTGTATGTATACAACTCCAAAAATTCGAACGCCGATAACTCAAGAACGGTTTTGTACATCGCGCTCAAATTTGGCACACTAGTGTAGCAGCAGACCCTCTTTAACTGTAGCAATTTTCGACAAAATCTGTGCGAAAATTTCGATTTTATGCCGTTTTGAATTGTTTGAAAAAAGGACGTGGTCGCTCTAACTTTCGTAAAATTTAGTCTATTTTGCTAAATAGTTGGTTACAAGAGTAGGTGCACTCAATGCTGTTTGGTATTGAATTTGGCTCGAATCGGTAAAGTGGCTTCGATTTTATGGAATTTTGAATTTTTCAAAAAATTGACATTATCGCTCTATTGTAACTTTTGCAAAACTTGAAATAGCGAGCTCAAATTTAGTATATAAATGAAACAATATTCAGCCATTATATATGTATAATTTAGTGACAAACGGTATGAAATTTGTAATTTTATGGAATGTTGAATTATTTTTAATAATATACGTTATCACATTTACTTTCGAAAACGCTCTAATAATAACGAAATAACGGAATAACGAAATAGAAAAAGCGAATTCACAACATGTTTATTTATCTAATTTAAAAAAGGATGCAAAGTAGAACCTTGCACATTGCTTCCTCATTATTTTTCGCTTTTTACAAAGCTTCCTCTATGAGGAAGCCAAAATTGAATAACATACTTTTTTGCTTCCTCAGAGAGGAAGCTTTGTAAAAAGCGAAAAATAATGAGGAAGCAATGTACAAGGTTCTACTTTGCATCTTTTTTTGCTTCCTCATAGAGGAAGCTTTGTTTTCATGAAAAAAAATTTTTTTCGAGATTTTTATGTCAGGACACTTAGAATTGTCCAAACGTCCAGAAAAGTGATCTAGAAAAAATGTCCATATGTATGTATGTGTGTGTGTGTGTGTGTATGTATACAACTCCGAAAATTCGAACGCCGATAACTCAACAACGGTTTTGTATATTGCGCTCAAATTTGGCCCACTAGTGTAGCAGCAGACCCTCTTTAACTGTAGCAGTTTTCGACAAAATCTGTGCGAAACTTTCGATTTTATGCCGTTTTGAATTTTTTGAAAAAAGGACGTGGTCGCTCTAACTTTCGTAAAATTTAGTCTATTTTGCTAAATAGTTGGTTATAAGAGTAGGTGCACTCAATGCTGTTTGGTATTGAATTTGGCTCGAATCGGTAAAGTGGTTCAGATTTTATGGAATTTTGAATTTTTCAAAAAATTGACATTATCGCTCTATTGTAACTTTTGCAAAACTTGAAATAGCGAGCTCAAATTTTGTATATAAATGAAACAATATTCAGCCATTATATATGTATAATTTAGTGACAAACGGTATGAAATTTGTAATTTTATGGAATGTTGAATTATTTTTAATAATATACGTTATCACATTTACTTTCGAAAACGCTCTAATAATAACGAAATAACGGAATAACGAAATAGAAAAAGCGAATTCACAACATGTTTATTTATCTAATTTAAAAAAGGATGCAAAGTAGAACCTTGCACATTGCTTCCTCATTATTTTTCGCTTTTTACAAAGCTTCCTCTATGTGGAAGCCAAAGTTGAATAAAATACTTTTTTGCTTCCTCAGAGAGGAAGCTTTGTAAAAAGCGAAAAATAATGAGGAAGCAATGTACAAGGTTCTACTTTGCATCTTTTTTCGCTTCCTCATAGAGGAAGCTTTGTTTTCATGAAAAAATTTTTTTTTCGAGATTTTTATGTCAGGACACTTAGAATTGTCCAAACGTCCAGAAAAGTGATCTAGAAAAAATGTCCATATGTATGTATGTGTGTGTGTGTGTGTGTATGTATACAACTCCGAAAATTCGAACGCCGATAACTCAACAACGGTTTTGTATATCGCGCTCAAATTTGGCCCACTAGTGTAGCAGCAGACCCTCTTTAACTGTAGCAATTTTCGACAAAATCTGTGCGAAAATTTCGATTTTATGCCGTTTTGAATTTTTTGAAAAAAGGACGTGGTCGCTCTAACTTTCGTAAAATTTAGTCTATTTTGCTAAATAGTTGGTTATAAGAGTAGGTTTCGCTTTTTACAAAGCTTCCTATGAGGAAGCCAAAATTGAATAACGCACTTTTTTGCTTCCTCAGAGAGGAAGCTTTGTAAAAAGCGAAAAATAATGAGGAAGCAATGTGCAAGGTTCTACTTTGCATCCTTTTTTTTATGTTAATTTTAATTTGATTAATACATTGATATTCATTGTTTGGCAATAACCAATCTGCTTTCAGGGTCCAATGAATAGTAAGTATGCAAAAATTTCTATTCTTTTATGTAAAAAGGTGGTTGGGGATTATTATAATTAATTAATCCCTACTACAAGGGACTTCCTTCTTAGTTGTCATACCATTTTTCGGCGTTACGCTTCCCAGCATAAAGAGTGTCATTCCAATGGAGATTAGAACTGCAGTTACATATTCATAATATTCGTACGAGTTGCGTGATACTATTTTGCCCATTATCATTACGGGAATGATTTTGGAAGCTTTAGCTAAAACCTGCAATAGCGGATAAATCGGTAATTTTCCTTGCCAAACGATTTTCTAATTAATGACGAAATAAGAAAAAGATAATTCACTCTCACCTGAGTCGGAAAACTAACGTACTTTAAAACCTCGTATTGACACCAGCTGCTCATGATGTTAGAGAGTGAACAAAATGCGTACTTGTACAGAGGAGTCGCGTGACGCGGTTGCCTCTTAATAAGTAAATACAATCCTGACATCAAAAACGCCAGTATCCTATTGACGAATACTAAAAACTGTGAATCTTCGAATCTTTTCTTTTCTCCAGCATCGTTAACATACTCCTGGGTCATTATTTTCTCCTGCAAGTATCCCCATGTTAAGTAACTGAATTGTAGACCGAAGAAGCAGTAGATGAGCGATAGAGCGTCGTGAGAAAAGCTTCTTTGTGCATGGCTGCTGGATGCTGCACTCGTAGGGGCATAAGACGGCGAATCCAACAGGCCAGTCTCGCCGCTGCCCAGGAAGCACGCCTGGATCGCTCTCGATATACACCCTTTGCCTTTAAATAAATAAATAAATAAATAACTAAATAATCAAGTCACGTACCATTCCTAGAAAATTATCCTGACGATTATTAAGCATAGTTGTAAATGCCTAATACTTATAGAAATAATGATGATGATACAATCAGCTCTATAATTATGATTTTATAATAATAACATGTAGCAATTGTAATACGATGATTAAACTTTGGAATGGCTGCAAAAATTATTATTTTTCAATAAAAATTCACGGTAATCCTTTTGAAAAAATGGAAAAAAAAAAGTAATGCATTACTTATTTCTTCCATTTTTTTCACTATTTCTTGCAATATTAAAGCGAAAATTAGTATTTTTTTCAGCTATTCAAATGTTTACACTCTATTTTATAAACACTACATATTATTATTATGAAATCATAATTACAAAACAAATATTACTGTAAACGAAATCTCATGAATTAATGGGGATTTACAACTCTGTTGTTGAGTGACAACCAGAGATGTTGGTCCCTATTCTCTTGTAAAACATACCTTTATGGTTAATTACTAAAGAATTATCATTTCTCAATAACAAACTGCTTAAGTTATAAAAAAAAAAAAATTTCACTTTTAAGTGATTGCAGAAAAGTAAATTTTTGTAATGGGAAGTCAAGAATAATAATAACATGTGGCAATTGTAATACGATGATTAAACTTTGGAATGGCTGCAAAAATTATTATTTTTCAATAAAAATTCACGGTAATCCTTTTGAAAAAATGGAAACTACTTTCTTAATGCATTACTTATTTCTTCCATTTTTTCCACTAGTTCTTGCAATATTAAAGCAAAAATTAGTATTTTTTTCAGCTGTTCAAATGTTTACACTCTATTTTATAAACACTACATATTGTTATTATGAAATCATAATTACAAAACAAATTTTACTGTAAACTAAATCTCATGAATTAATGGTGATTTACAACTCTGTTATTAAGTGACAACCAGAGATGTTGGTCCCTATTCTCTTGTAAAACATGCCTTTATGGTTAATTACTAAAGAATTATCATTTCTCAATAACAAACTGCTTAAGTTACAAAAAAAAAAAAAATTTCACTTTTAAGTGACTGCGTAAATGTAAATTTTTGTAATGGGAGGTCAAGAAAAATTGTGGGAAAAAATTGGATGACCTGGTACTTTCGATAAATGAAAAATTTCAAGTCTTTACATTTTTTAATTTGCAGTCCTTTGACTTTTCATTGATGATTTGGGATATTTTTAGTCTTTGTACTAAACAATTTCAAACAAGTCAAAAAGTGGGAATAAAGTAACAATAGACTATTCTAATGTGAATATAAAAAGTAGACTATCGTAACGTAAAAATTAAAAAAAAATATAACACCACAACAGGGAAATATTTCTCAATAGCCTTTTCAAATAATTCAGCTTAAGCTTTATTTAAGCTGCGTAAAAAGATCTATTATTTACCGCCTCTTTGAAGGTACTTGCTGTAGCGCACATATTTGTATATAAGCCAACCTGGCAATAATACAGTGGCATAACCCAATAAATTCAAGGACAACCGTATTGTCCAATTATAAGATGACGTTGAAGATGTCTCTTTCTGTGAATCCTTGTTGATATCTGCGTATGTCTTCACAATTTCTGTGGTAGCGTAAATAATGCTCATAGAGAATAATACCAGCAGGCTATAAAAAAAAAAAAAATTAAAGTATTTAAAAAAAAGTTAATTTTTTTTTTTGTCTCTCTTTTCTCTGAGATAACTTTTGTGAATTTAAATACTTACCATATTATCGTATTAGCCACATAGTTTCCCATACTTGACGTTTTAAATATGTGTACATTCGATGTAAATGGGATAGGAAAGAGGTTATCTTATGACCATTATTAACTTTTTTGCCTATCTAATTTCGACAGAACTTATTTGCACCGTCGACGATAGGTAAAAAAACCAGCATTATTCATCACACGCTGACCGAAAACTTGTCAATTAAATAAACATGTCGAAAAAGTTGAATGAAACTAAAAATACGCGAGATTTTGACAGTGACTCGGTGGCAATTGCAGACGATACATGTTTTCATCGTTGATTATCTTCCGACTGTTTAAACAATTTGTCTACATTCCCATTTTTCATACGACGGGACGCCAGACAAACATCAACTGCTGCAAGACTCCAATACCGGCCAATGGTAAGTGTTTTCATATATTCCTCTGATCATCATGGATAATCATTTGAAAATACCGGTACTTTTATTTTCGACATATTCACCGTGAAAATATCGTATTACTACCATACCTAAGGGGATGCTGGAGTAGATTTTTTGACTTTGGTCGGTAAAAAGCTTCGATTTCGTAGTTTACAAACTACGTTGTTAAGGGGATGCTTGAGTAGATTTTTTTACCGACTTTGGTCGGTAAGTTTTTCGATCAGGACACAGGTGGCGCCGACGTAGTCTGTTTACTTTTGGAAAAAAATACTGAATCTCTCAAAAAACAATATGGCCGCACACAATATGTCAGCTGACCTTTGCCGTAAGATTTAATTGTTTCTGGAAATTAGATGTGTAAAATCAGACCGGACGTCAATTCTGTGATGATTTCTGAATATTCGAAAACCATCAGAATGTCAAATACACAAGCCAAATCCATGTATAATGTATACTACGGTCGCGTTGCAAAGGCTCGGAGCTTTCGCCAAAAGAAAACAGACTACATCGGCGCCACTTGTGTTCTAATCGGGAAACTTCATTCGCGCTCTTCTTGACTCACTCTGATCACGAACAGACTACGTGAACGTAGTCTAGGTTTTGCGTGGATTCCTTTTGTGTAATTGACTTTTCGACGCTCGCAGAATATTCAGAGAATGCTAAAGAATGGACGTACATTTCGATTTAACGTATGTGGGTTCCAGAATCTTTTATATCTTACCAAACAGGCGATGCTGTCAAACCCTGGCGGCCATTTTGATTTCGGGAGGTTTAGTAATATACGATTTTTTTTCATTTATTGTACGTTTTCACCAAATATTCGAATGTACGTCCACTCGTTTATGTTGATATTACAATCGTGTACAATTTGAAGCATGTTTGTAGCGTATTAATGAAGAATAATCAAAACTACGAAAAAGCCTGTTTTTACCGACCAAAGTCGGTAATAAAATCTACTCCAGCATGCCCTTAAGGGGAAGCTGGAGGCGATCGGCGTCCGCTTGAGTGCGAAAGAGAAAGCACCATAAGGCGCGCTTGAGTGCGAGAGAGAGGACGCCGATCGGGTCCAGCATCCCCTTAAGGGGATGCTGGAGTAGATTTTTTGCCGACTTTGGTCGGTAAGTTTTTCGATCAGGACACAGGTAACGCCGACGTAGTCTGTTTACTTTTGGAAAAAAATACTGAATCTCTCAAAAAACAATATGGCCGCACACAATATGTCAGCTGACCTTTGCCGTAAGATTTAATTGTTTCTGGAAATTAGATGTGTAAAATCAGACCGGACGTCAATTCTGTGATGATTTCTGAATATTCGAAAACCATCAGAATGTCAAATACACAAGCCAAATCCATGTATTGTGTATACTACGGTCGCGTTGCAAAGGTCGGAGCTTTCGCCAAAAGAAAACAGACTACATCGGCGCCACTTGTGTTCTAATCGGGAAACTTCATTCGCGCTCTTCTTGACTCACTCTGATCACGAACAGACTACGTGAACGTAGTCTAGGTTTTGCGTGGATTCCTTTTGTGTAATTGACTTTTCGACGCTCGCAGAATATTCAGAGAATGCTAAAGAATGGACGTACATTTCGATTTAACGTATGTGGGTTCCAGAATCTTTTATATCTTACCAAACAGGCGATGCTGTCAAACCCTGGCGGCCATTTTGATTTCGGGAGGTTTAGTAATATACGATTTTTCTCATTTATTGTACGTTTTCACCAAATATTCGAATGTACGTCCACTCGTTTATGTTGATATTACAATCGTGTACAATTTGAAGCATGTTTGTAGCGTATTAACGAAGAATAATCAAAACTACGAAAAAGCCTGTTTTTACCGACCAAAGTCGGTAATAAAATCTACTCCAGCATCCCCTTAACGAAGAATAATCAAAACTACGAAAAAGCCTGTTTTTACCGACTTCGGTCGGTAAAAACATGCTTCTACACTCGACTCCAACTTCCCCTTAAGGTAATGTGACACATGTTCGAAAACTGCAATCGATATCGAAAACTGTAATCAATCTACTCAAAGCCGGTTAATATTTCAGACAAAAGCAAATTAGCTTTGACTTCGTCTATCTACGACGGAGTAAAACCTATTTTTTTTTCATCTAAAATATTAAGCGCCACTGAGTAGTTTTGATTACAGTTTTTTATACCGATTGCAGTTTCCCAGCAGTTTTCGAACATGTATCACATCACCCTAACCGTACTTGAATTTTCTACCAACAATGTATTGGAAAGATACGTTTATGAAAAACGCTCGTAAATTTACCAGTAAAAAAAAATGATAAAAATCATCTGCCCAGATGTAAAATAACCGGTCACAATATTTTTTGGTAAATTTACCGTAAAATATATATATTAATCCATGTAGTTAGGTAATGTAATGTATTGTTGTGGAATTACCAGTAACAAAATTCTTTGATAAAATTTTTAAACACGTTTTATCAGAACGTTTAGTGTCTACGTAATATTAATTTTTATTATCATTAGATTATATATATATACGATTTACATGTTACAACAATAATGTATGTATAAACTTTGTTTTGTGAGTTTTGAGATGGTGTTTGTTAATAGGAAGCTCCCTCGCAACTACAAACGCGATATTGCACTGTTCAAGAGTCGAGCAACGCGCAATATTAACGATATATATATATATATATTCAAATATATATAATCCCTCAGTGGCTCTTTTAATGCATCTTTATAATTCACCTTTATGCACTTATTTACAGTCGAATTATGTCACAGTTTATACAATATAATAATTAATAATGAAATTACGAAATACACGTGAAATTCAAGATTCCCTGCTCGAAATACAATATATTTTTGTGTATATTATATACATAGCAATAAAGTTCCGAGCAATCATGCTGCTTCCGAAAAGAAAAAATAATAATAATAATACGATCCTCTATCGATCGTTTTATAAAGACTCGATAGATTAATTATCGGTTTAGTGAAGCACTTGAGTTTTATTGAAAAAGGAATCGACAAATAATCGTTACAGACGACACGCGTTTGATCAAAACGATATGTTTCCTTCAAAAATTCGTCTTAATTTTTTTTCTTTTTCTTTTTTTTTTTTTTTGCTTTTTTTTCTTATATTGCATGCGCTGTTTCGCCGCAATGGTATCTAGAATCATAGGAGATGGGATTCCTGAATATCAGAGCAGCCACCACATCGTGTAATCTCATTAATTATCGAGTATGAGGGGGGATCTTTTGAGTAAAAGATTCGTACGTTACTGTGTCGATAAAATCGGTCGTTGAACCTCTAGAAAATATTAATACAATTTTGTCTTTGTATATATTCAATATGTACACTCTCCTAGGGAATGATCCGAGTGAAATGTAACTCTGAGACTTCATTACGAACAATGCTCCTTGTCTACCATGAATTTCTAATGAACAACAATTTAACTAGGCGCTCCCGTCGCTCATGCTACAAACACTCTCCATTCGCCATTTTTGTGACACGTATTCGTCGGCCTTATCCGTTTTTGCCGAGATGTCCACTCGGGATGCTAAATCGTATGTACCTGGGGATGGAATAATTGCGTGTAATTTGATCGTACGAAGCCCGAGTGGATCCAAGTGACAATTTATGGCCGTGTGACTGGCGTATCGAAAGAACGTTGATGCCCGAGGCGAGTATAATTGAGACTTGATACTTGGCAGACTAGACTGGCTGTAAAAATAAAAATCATGTATTAGAGTAAATTTTTGTACGATTTTTGAATCGATATAAGAAGCATTCTCTGTCAATTCAGCCACTTTTTTTTCGACCCTCTCCGATTTGCCCTGTAATTGATTATATGAATGTACCACTAAAAGACACTATATGAATTTTTTCAGATTTTTAAAAATAATTTTTGAGAAAATGGCTTTTTTTATTCAAGTGCAAATATCTCAGAATTTTGAAGTTACTGAAAAAAAATGTCTGCACATAAAAGTTGTCGTTTATTGTTAGCTTTCGAGCGGAATATTCCAAATAATTGTCACGTTCCTGTGAGTATGATTTTTTTCCGAAAAATGGAGGAATTATTTTTTAAGGTAGTCTGTTCACAATAGCTAGCCAAATCAGTGCTAAATTTTTAATCGCGTTTCTACACATTTTGGTAGTTTTGCCGACTGTTCTGCAGAGTGGCTTGCTCATCAGCATTAGTTCTTAATATATAAATCCATCCACAGACACGGTTTTTAATTAAAATACCCTGATACATACAAATGTCGGATAAGGTTGTTGTCATCCAGTTTTATATTAGAAAAAACCATAATTTTTGTCAGCCTTTGACGAACGATAGCTCATTTTGTTTATTAAAAGATGCTTCATTGATTGACCGGAGACATTTTCTTATAGAATTCTTTGTAAGAAAATTGCAACCGTTTTTTTTATCTACTCTAACCTATCATCAGATTTACACATGCTTGTAACTTGTGAATAACTAATACTAATACAGAATTTGTCCGGTCAATCAATGAAGCATTTTTTAACAAACAACATAAGCTATTGCTCGTTATAACTAGATTAATATTGTGGTTTTTTCTAATATAAAACTGGATGACAACAACCTCATCCGAAATTTGTATGTATCAGGGTATTTTTATTTCAAACCGTGTCTGTGGATGGATTTATATATTAAGAACTAATGCTGATGAGCAAGGCACTCTGCAGAACAGTCGGTAAAACTACCAAAATGTGTAGAAACGCGATTAAAAATTTAGCACTGATTTGACTAGCTAATGTGAACAGACTACCTTAATTAAAAAAAGGATATTTTTTTTTTACTGAAAAAATTACAGAGTATTGCTACATGACTGTTGATATCACAAAAAAAATCGCCAGAGTGGCACCGATCGATCTTCTGGTATTAAAAAATGAATTTGTGTGAAAGTTCCGAAAAACGGGGGCATTACTATTTTTTTTATAAAAAAAGGTTACTTTCTTTTGGCTAATAAAATTACAGAATATTCTTGCATGACTGTAGATATTGCAAAAAAATCATCAGAGTCGTACGGATCGAGCTTCGGGTATAAAAAAAAATAATTCCCCCGTTTTTCGAAACATCCACACGAATAATTTTTTTTAATACCGTAAGCGCGATCCGTACCACTCGGATGATTTTTTTGCAATATCTACAGTCATGCAAGAATACTCTGTAATTTTATTAGCCAAAAGAAAGTAACCTTTTTTTATCAAAAAAATAATAATGCCCCCGTTTTTCGGAACTTTCACACAAATGCATTTTTTAATACCAGAAGATCGATCGGTGCCACTCTGGCGATTTTTTTGTGATATCAATAGTCATGTAGCAATACTCTGTAATTTTTTCAGTAAAAAAAAAATATCCTTTTTTTAATTAAAAAATAATTCCTCCATTTTTCGGAAAAAAATCATACTCACAGGAACGTGACAATTATTTGGAATATTCCGCTCGAAAGCTAACAATAAATGACAACTTTTATGTGCTGACATTTTTTTCAGTAACTTCAAAATTCTGAGATATTTGCACTTGAATAAAAAAAGCCATTTTCTAAAAAATTATTTTTAAAAATCTGATGAAATTCACATAGAGTGTCTTTTAGTGGTACATTCATATAACCAATTACAGGGCAAATCGAAGAAGGTCGGAAAAAAAGTGGCTGAATTGACAGAGAATGATTCATATGTAGCATTCTCTGTCAATTCAGCCACTTTTTTTTCGACCTTCTCCGATTTGCCCTGTAATTGATTATATGAATGTACCACTAAAAGACACACTATGTGAATTTTTTCAGATTTTTAAAAATAATTTTTTTCAGAAAATGGCTTTTTTTATTCAAGTGCAAATATCTCAGAATTTTGAAGTTACTGAAAAAAAATGTCTGCACATAAAAGTTGTCGTTTATTGTTAGCTTTCGAGCGGAATATTCCAAATAATTATCACGTTCCTGTGACTATGATTTTTTTCCGAAAAATGGAGGAATTATTTTTTAATTAAAAAAAGGATATTTTTTTTTATTGAAAAAATTACAGAGTATTGCTACATGACTGTTGATATCACAAAAAAATCGCCAGAGTGGCACTGATCGATCTTCTGGTATTAAAAAATGCATTTGTGTGAAAGTTCCGAAAAACGGGGGCATTATTATTTTTTTGATAAAAAAAGGTTACTTTTTTTGGCTAATAAAATTACAGAGTACTCTTGCATGACTGTAGATATTGCAAAAAAATCATCAGAGTGGTACGGATCGAGCTTCCGGTATAAAAAAAAATAATTCCCCCGTTTTTCGAAACATCCACACGAATAATTTTTTTTAATACCGTAAGCGCGATCCGTACCACTCGGATGATTTTTTTGCAATATCTACAGTCATGCAAGAATACTCTGTAATTTTATTAGCCAAAAGAAAGTAATCTTTTTTTATCAAAAAAATAATAATGCCCCCGTTTTTCGGAACTTTCACACAAATGCATTTTTTAATACCAGAAGATCGATCGATGCCACTCTGGCGATTTTTTTGTGATATCAATAGTCATGTAGCAATACTCTGTAATTTTTTCAGTAAAAAAAAAATATCCTTTTTTTAATTAAAAAATAATTCCTCCATTTTTCGGAAAAAAATCATACTCACAGGAACGTGACAATTATTTGGAATATTCCGCTCGAAAGCTAACAATAAACGACAACTTTTATGTGCTGACATTTTTTTTCAGTAACTTCAAAATTCTGAGATATTTGCACTTGAATAAAAAATGCCATTTTCTAAAAAATTATTTTAAAAAATCTGAAAAAATTCACATAGAGTGTCTTTTAGTGGTACATTCATATAACTAATTACAGGGCAAATCGGAGAGGGTCGGAAAAAAAAGTGGCTGAATTGCTACATAAAAGCTACATAAAAGATTGTATGAAATATCTCATACAATGGATTGTTTTTAATCTTACCTGTTGGAACTGCCGATCGTGTTGATCTTCACGTCAAGACGAGATTGCGAATGATTTTGCAAATGCAACGTAACCGGAACGATGCACAATCGACTGCGTTCGAAATTATGTTTCCCCTCTCTGACGTGAATTAACGAGAAAGATACAATATTCTTCTGATACTCCGATTCCGGTATTCGATCAATCTTTACGACTGTCGTTGAATCTGGTACATTTCGATCAGGTCCAAAAATCTTGAGCCTCGTCGAGTCAGCGTCATTGTGTTGACCTGTTCGCGACTCCTCCGGATGTTTATACGACTTGTCAAGCAGCGCGATATCTACGTGATGTTGTCCAAGTGTGTGTCGAGTCGCAGCTCCGCTCTCGGTAACTTTCGCTTTCCACCTGATAATTAGGGTCGCGTCGAGCCTCATCGTAATCGCCAGGGGACTTTCCTCCGCAGCAGTCTTAAATTGAATCTCGTTATAATTTTCACTCGTCAATTGTGCCCGTATATGCCTTTTTCTAACGAAATCCATATAAGGAAAATTCGTAATTGCCTCAGCATCGTTTTTATCCGATGTAAGGGAAAGATCCGAATATGGCGAAGGGTGGCTGCTTTCTTCGTTAGCCTCCTTCGGCGGCCTTGCGATTAACTTCAACAGCACGCAATATGTTTCTTGAGGTTGTATCATCCTGCTGTTATTCGAGGGTTCAACGATATATTCGAACAAGGACCACGCCGCGCTCTCTATGGATACCCGAGTGAGAGCAATTTCGTTCATAAAAGGATCGTGAACCTGATTAGTATTTTTCACGCGCACCGTCAGTGTCAAAGTTGGTAAGTTATTTTTTCTCACGGCGCTTCGCCGCGCAATTGCGCTTATATTAACGGAGTCTAATACCGTGAGATGCCACGTGTGCCGGCACAGCCGGTACTTCGGTACGCTTTTCGAATCGACGTTTTCGTAGTAGAAAAGGAGATCGAGACGGTGTGAACCTTTCGTATGCGGTGCACGAATCCACAAAGGTATTTCGTGCTTTTCTCCCGGTACTAAAACACCGTTCATCGCTTCTGGCAATGAAATATTTGTAACAAGGCCACCGATTTTTTCACCGTTGTCTTTTAGACAAAAGAGCTTGGGATTCGTAGATCCTACGTAGATGTTTTTTAACGACGCTTTGCCAATGTTTTTCAATGTCACCTGAACCCTTTGCATCTCGCCGCACAGCATTTCGCGAGAGGTTTTGCTGAAGGAGACCTGGAAGAAATTTTTTTAAAATCTTTTTAATCCAACTTTCGAATATACGCACATACAACGACACTCAAAGTAAAGTAAACGGCCCTGTTTGTGACCCTGCCTCGGTTTGTGACCCCCGATAGCTATTTTACACTGTCATAAAAGTAATTTACGTCGAATTTTAACCTTATTATCGCCAAATTAAAGAGCTTTTTTAATAGTTTTTTTCTACAATAAACAAATTTCGTAACAAATTATTTAGAAATACATTTCACCGGTGAAAGCCGTGGTATTACAACGACACTCAAAGTAAAGTAAACGGCCCTGTTTGTGACCCTGCCTCGGTTTGTGACCCCCGATAGCTATTTTACACTGTCATAAATGTAATTTACGTCGAATTTTAACCTTATTATCGCCAAATTAAAGAGCTTTTTTACTAGTTTTTTTCTGCAATAAACAAATTTCGTTCCAAATTATTTAGAAATACATTTCACCGGTGAAAGCCGTGGTATTGCGTCTCAGTGAGTTCGAACCGCCATTCCTAGACGGAGCTCACTAGCTGCATCGATCGCGTATTTGATCGTTTCCATTCTTAAGTAAGTATAATACAACATAACAATTATATGAAAATGATCACAATAATTAGCTTTATCGACAAGAAATGGAATACTTAAGCTATTGATTAGTTTTTCCCGTAAACTCAAAGGGTCAATAACTCCCAACGTAATTGTGGTTATTGACGCGGTTGCAGACCCTCTCAATATTTACGATTTTTACTTGTTGCTGAAAATTAGGTTAGGATTAAATACTGTATAAATTTCAACATTTAACGTTATTACGGTTTTGTTTTCATTTAATTATCGATATTTTTTCCAAATAGGAGTTCGAAAAACCCGGATAGGTGTCAGAAACCCGGTACACGCGAGGGTCAGGATCTACTGCGTGAGTGTCACAATCCCGGTACACGCGGGGGTCACAAGCTACGACATGAGTGGTTCCCCAGGGTCAGGAACCCCGACAGTAGACAAGCAATATTTAAATAATGTTTTTATTAATATTCTCAACATTTTGCCTTTGAAGAATAGTCTAATCTATTCCAGAAGGTTTTAATGTACGTATTGAAAACGTTCATTTTCAGTTTAACAATATCACGCATCTGTAAATAACAGAAAATCGACCCCGCTGCTCTAAAGGTGTCACAAACTGGGCCGTTTATCTTAATAGAGAAAATAATGGGCATTATGTCATTATCCATTATTTCTCTCATTCGTAGAGTTGTTTTTTTTCGTCAAGTTACTACAATTTACTTTGTCGCATTGGACAACTCTAACACAGTTGTAAATCCCGATTAATTCATGAGATATCGTTTACAGTGCAATTTGTTTTGTAATTATTATTTCATAATAATAATATGTAATGATTATAAAATAGAGTGTAAACATTTGAATAGCTGAAAAAAATACTAATTTTCGCTTTAATATTGCAAGAAATAGTGGAAAAAATGAAAGAAATAAGTAATGCATTACTTATTTTTTTCCATTTTTTCAAAAGGATTACCGTGAATTTTTATTGAAATATAATAATTTTTGCAGCCATTCCAAAGTTTAATCATCGTATTACAATCGTTACATGTTATTATTATAAAATCATAATTATAGAGCTGATCGTATCATCATCATTATTTCTATAAGTATTAGGCATTTACAACTCTGCACTCTAAATAGTAATAGGATTCAGTTAGTTTCTGACCTGCATAAAAGGTGCTCTCTCCACAACATTTATGTCGAGTCGCAGATCAACACCGTACATATTCGTGCCAGGCTTCTCTTTAACGTTCTTCAGTCTCGGACCTTTAATTTCAAACAGTCTTTTTCCCGTAACTGATACAGTGGGATTAACTATAGGTTGATCCGACGCCGGAGAATTCGACAAATCGTAAGAAAGACCCAATATTTTCAGCTCCCCGGTTTCTCTCGGTGTACACGTCAAGACAATTCGTTGTTTTGTCGTGGGTTTGAGCAACACGTAATCGAGAACTTCCGTATCAACCGGATATATCGCTGGACTAGATTCCGACAATGTATCCTCCATCGGAGACGATAATGACGTTCCATTGCTAATCGTGGACCGATCGTCTTTCGTAAATGACCATATAAGCTTCACCTTCGATAGAGGAATTGGTATTTTTAAGGGGTTGTACAGCTCGATCGAAAGATGCACTGGTTCGTCAAGAATGCCGTTTGGTTTCACGGTATTATTGCTTCTGCTCGAGTATAGAGCGACTGTTGGTTTAAAAATCATTGAGGTTGAACCTTGCGCCTCGGCTAACACTATTTCTTCGAGCTTCGTCCATCTTCGCTCTTCGTCGTCCTCCTCGTGACTATCGAAAGAAACGTTGCTCGCAGGTACTGTGGACTCGTCATCCGCTGATTTCGGTAAGTGACCGAGTAATACTTTTATCTCATTACCGTCTACGAGCGGCAATGGAAGTACCGGAACCTCAATACGTTCCGTTGAATTTTCCTGCAGTAACAACTGAAATATTCCAAGTGTAAATAAATTTGAGTCGCAGGCCAAAATTATAATCGACAAATAAAATTTTTGCAATAGTGTGCGTAAAATTCGATTTTACACCTCGATATTCCGGGTGTAAAGTGCTACTTTTTTCAACACTGTGCGTAAAAATCGATTTTACAACTTGCGGGCGTAAAATGAAAAATTGGGTTTTTTGCGTTTAAACGGGTCCAAAAATGCGGGCGTGAAATGAAAAACTCGGATTTTTGTGTTTAAATATCCGATTCATACAAAGAAAAAGAAAACGAGAGGGTCCTTATTATACTTCGGATGCTTCAAATTCTATCTTGCCGATTCTACCGATAATATCCGATATATAATTTTGTTAGATTTCCTTTCTTATAATTATAATTCTTATAATTATTATTATAATTATTTATATTGAACAATGCTTTTGTTCCTGTATTACTTATATATTTTGATATAATCTAATATGAAATAAAAAATATATTTTTGCTGTTAAAAGCTAATATTCATTTTTTTTTCAAACAAGAAAGTATTTTTTTGCAGGGGGGAGGGGGCCCCCCAACCCGGGGGCCCCCGGATTCAATATATCGTTGAATAATCGACAAATAAACTTTTTGCAATAGTGTGCGTAAAATTCGATTTTACACCTCGATATTCCGGGTGTAAAGTGCTACTTTTTTCAACACTGTGCGTAAAAATCGATTTTACAACTTGCGGGCGTAAAATAAAAAATTGGGTTTTTTGCGTTTAAACGGGTCCAAAAATGCGGGCGTGAAATGAAAAACTCGGATTTTTGTGTTTAAATATCCGATTTATATAAAGAAAAAGAAAACGAGAGGGTCCTTATTATACTTCGGATGCTTCAAATTCTATCTTGCCGATTCTACCGATAATATCCGATATATAATTTTGTTAGATTTCCTTTCTTATAATTATAATTCTTATAATTATTGTTATAATTATTTATATTGAACAATACTTTTGTTCCTGTATCACTTATATATTTTGATATAATCTAATATGAAATAAAAAATATATTTTTGCTGTTAAAAGCTAATATTCGTTTTTTTTTCAAACAAGAAAGTATTTTTTTGCAGGGGGGAGGGGGCCCCCCAACCCGGGGGGCCCCCGGATTCAATATATCGTTGAATAATCGACAAATAAACTTTTTGCAATAGTGTGCGTAAAATTCGATTTTACACCTCGATATTCCGGGTGTAAAGAGCTACTTTTTTCAACTCTGTGCGTAAAAATCGATTTTACAACTTGCGGGCGTAAAATAAAAAATTGGGTTTTTTGCGTTTAAACGGGTCCAAAAATGTGGGCGTGAAATGAAAAACTCCGATTTTTGTGTTTAAATATCCGATTCATACAAAGAAAAAGAAAACGAGAGGGTCCTTATTATACTTCGGATGCTTCAAATTCTATCTTGCCGATTCTACCGATAATATCCGATATATAATTTTGTTAGATTTCCTTTCTTATAATTATAATTCTTATAATTATTATTATAATTATTTATATTGAACAATACTTTTGTTCCTGTGTCACTTATATATTTTGATATAATCTAATATGAAATAAAAAATATATTTTTGCTGTTAGAAGCTAATATTCATTTTTTTTTCAAACAAGAAAGTATTTTTTTGCAGGGGGGAGGGGGCCCCCCAACCCGAGGGCCCCCGGATTCAATATATCGTTGAATAATCGACAAATAAACTTTTTGCAATAGTGTGCGTAAAATTCGATTTTACACCTCGATATTCCGGGTGTAAAGTGCTACTTTTTTCAACACTGTGCGTAAAAATCGATTTTACAACTTGCGGGCGTAAAATAAAAAATTGGGTTTTTTGCGTTTAAACGGGTCCAAAAATGCGGGCGTGAAATGAAAAACTCGGATTTTTGTGTTTAAATATCCGATTCATACAAAGAAAAAGAAAACGAGAGGGTCCTTATTATACTTTGGATGCTTCAAATTCTATCTTGCCGATTCTACCGATAATATCCGATATATAATTTTGTTAGATTTCCTTTCTTATAATTATAATTCTTGTAATTATTATTATAATTATTTATATTTAACAATACTTTTGTTCCTGTATCACTTATATATTTTGATATAATCTAATATGAAATAAAAAATATATTTTTGCTGTTAGAAGCTATTATTCGTTTTTTTTTCAAACAAGAAAGTATTTTTTTGCAGGGGGGAGGGCCCCCCCCCCCTGCCCCCAGCGAGGGCTTCGTCCCCTGCAGCCCTGTACCCGCTCCTGCGCCTGTCTCGCACCCCACTTCAATAATTTCTTGATTTATCGCAGTATAATAAGTTATTTACATGCACGAATTTTCCGCACACTATTGCAAAAAATATCGTATGCAACGCGGGCGTACGATTTACGACCTCGTGCTGATCAGCACGCGGGCGTAAAACCATCCTTTACGCCCATGTTACATAATATACTATTGTTTGGGCCATCTAATAAACAAAATTTTATGATAATATCCCATATTAGCAATAAAGAAGATTTTCTCGGTAAGTACTCAGAATTGGGAGTTTTAGAATATAGATGCAGATTCAGTCTCCTATTAGTACCTGAGATCATCTTGTTACGGTCTTTTTTTTTTGTAATATGCAAACATTGTTAAAATAGTATGTAATACCGCGTGTACGTTATTGAAACTTGTTTTATCGCCAGGTGATGAACTTTCGATTATCTAAAGCCATCAATTCTCTAGCACGTAGTTTTTTCATATTTTTATGATCATATTTGACAGTTAAAAATATGTATACTTTTTTTCAAAACCGACGTCAAGAAGACTGTCATTTTTAAATTTATTTTGTAAATTCGCCAATCTTCAGTCCAAGGAAATTCTTCCTGCATACCAATGGGAAGATTTTAATTTTAGAAAAAGCTCCGATATAAAATCTATCGACGGATTATACTTTCGTCAACATTTTTAGAAGAAAAAAAATGGTCTTTGTGAGCTTACATGATGCGTATGCAAGAATTCGCGGAGAAAGGCAGCCTGTTGAACACTCGGCTGCTTACTCGATTCGTTGAGTAACTTTTCGAAGGCGCGCACAGCATCGACAACTTGTTTTAAAGAAGCGGCTTGCCTGCCGATCGTAAAGTGGATGTGATCTTCGGCCGATGACCAGCCTCTGCCTCGATACACCTGTTGCGCAGTTGATCCATTATTTCATCGTTACTTCAAAAAATATTCATATTCTATTCACATACTATTCAACGACAATTTTCTTTTTGTAAAGTAGTAATCATTATAATTACAGTTATTCGAATTTTTGCAAATATCGTTAAGCGTTAACAAATAGTTATTAAATGTGTGGCATTAATCTGTATATTACATAAAGAAATTGAAGCTTCCAACTCCCCAGTTCAATCAAAGAATAAACGATAGACACGTTTAGGAAATTCAATTGCATCGTTGTGGAAATTAAATGTATTTATTTGAACGATTGACTTTTAGTCAGTTTACGATTTTCAAAGCAATGAAATATTCTACAAAATTGAACGTCTGAAATAAATAATTAAATTGCAGTATCGAGTCCTACATTACTGGTATAAAATATTCAGTCTTTTTTATTAACGAATCCAATGAAACGATTTGGAAAAAAAAAATCATTATCTTATTTTTTAACTTGAATTTGATGGTCTCTCCGATTACTGACCTGATAAGCCTGCTGATAGCATCTCAGCGAATGCTTCCTCTGGCCAGCCTTGGAAAATCTGTGTCCCGCGAGTACAGCATGAAACGCGTACTTGTGTATCATTTTCGGATTAACAAAACAGTAAGCCGCTTGCTCGAGCAAAAGTGCCGATCTCAAATCGGAATCTTCACTTGTCATACGTATTAACTGTTTAGCAGCATCGCCGTGCAAACTGCGGCCCTTGAGGCACTCAGCGCTAAGCAAAGTGGCGCGTGTCGCGAATTGCGGCATTTTGCAGCTATTCGAATAAGTCAATATCGCATCGTCCATATACTCGATCGTTTTTCGAGTCATCTCACCCTGCATAAAAGCGCTAAGGGCTGCCATTTCCAGAGCACCAGCGTAGTACAGCCAGGCTTGGTCTACTGCAAAATCACGCTTTGCACTATGATACGCTTGGTACGCGAGAGTGTAGTGTCCAAACATGAAACATAGATCACCCAATCGGCGTAGCTGCAGCTCAGGCGACTCTGCTGTATAACTAAAAATATTTCATACAATTATACAAAGGAAATATTGTTATTATTACCAGTTTCTTAAGGTAGTATGAGCACAAACCTCACGATCAGAGAGAAAAGTGCTTTTTTAATATGCTAAGAATAGGTTCAGAGGATGCTGTCTGTAAAATTTCAAATCATTTTACCGAATAATAGTTAATGTGCAAAATTGGGAAATTTAGTACATGTTATATAAAGCATTCTCTGTCAATTCAGCCATTTTTTTTCGACCCTCTCCGATTTGCCCTGTAATTGATTATATGAATGTACCACTAAAAGAATTTTTTCAGATTTTTAAAAATAATTTTTAAGAAAATGGCTTTTTTTATTCAAGTGCCAATATCTCAGAATTTTGAAGTTACTGAAAAAAAATGTCTGCACATAAAAGTTGTCGTTTATTGTTTGCTTTTGAGTGGAATATTCCAAATAATTGTCACGTTTCTGTGAGTATGATTTTTTTCCGAAAAATGGAGGAATTATTATTTAATTAAAAAAAGGATATGTTTTTTACTGAAAAAATTACAGAGTATTGCTAAATGACTGTTGATATCACAAAAAAATCGCCAGAGTGGCACCGATCGATCTTCTGGTATTAAAAAATGGATTTGTGTGAAAGTTCCGAAAAACGGGGGCATTATTATTTTTTTGATAAAAAAAGGTTACTTTTTTTTGGCTAATAAAATTACAGAGTATTCTTGCATGACTGTAGATATTGCGAAAAAATCATCAGAGTGGTACGGATCGAGCTTCCGGTATAAAAAAAAATAATTCCCCCGTTTTTCGAAACTTCCACACGAATAATTTTTTTTAATACCGTAAGCTCGATCCGTACCACTCTGATGATTTTTTTGCAATATCTGCAGTCATGCAAGAATACTCTGTAATTTTATTAGCCAAAAAAAGTAACCTTTTTTTATCAAAAAAATAATAATGCCCCCGTTTTTCGGAACTTTCACACAAATGCATTTTTTAATACCAGAAGATCGATCGGTGCCACTCTGGCGATTTTTTTGTGATATCAACAGTCATGTAGCAATACTCTGTAATTTTTTCAGTAAAAACAAAATATCCTTTTTTTAATTAAAAAATAATTCCTCCATTTTTCGGAAAAAAATCATACTTACAGGAACGTGACAATTATTTGGAATATTCCGCTCGAAAGCTAACAATAAACGACAACTTTTATGTGCTGACACTTTTTTTCAGTAACTTCAAAATTCTGAGATATTTGCACTGGAATAAAAAGCCATTTTCTAAAAAATTATTTTTAAAAATCTGAAAAAATTCATTTGTGTGAAAGTTCCGAAAAACGGGGGCATTATTATTTTTTTGTTAAAAAAAAGGTTATTTTTTTTGGCTAATAAAATTACAGAGTATTCTTGCATGACTGTAGATATTGCAAAAAAATCATCAGAGTGGTACGGATCGAGCTTTCGGTATAAAAAAAAAATAATTCCCTCGTTTTTCGAAACTTCCACACGAATAATTTTTTTTAATACCGTAAGCTCGATCCGTACCACTCTGATGATTTTTTTGCAATATCTACAATCATGCAAGAATACTCTGTAATTTGATTAGCCAAAAAAAGTAACCTTTTTTTTATCAAAAAAATAATAATGCCCCCGTTTTTTCGGAACTTTCACACAAATGCATTTTTTAATACCAGAAGATCGATCGGTGCCACTCTGGCGATTTTTTTGTGATATCAACAGTCGTGTAGCAATACTCTGTAATTATTTCAGTAAAAAAAAATATCCTTTTTTTAATTAAAAAATAATTCTTCCATTTTTCGGAAAAAAATCATACTTACAGGAACGTGACAATTATTTGGAATATTCCGCTCGAAAGCTAACAATAAACGACAACTTTTATGTGCTGACATTTTTTTCAGTAACTTCAAAATTCTGAGATATTTGCACTTGAATAAAGAGCCATTTTCTAAAAAATTATTTTTAAAAATCTGAAAAAATTCACATAGAGTGTCTTTTAGTGGTACATTCATATAACCAATTACAGGGCAAATCGGAGAGGGTCGAAAAAAAAAGTGGCTGAATTGACAGAGAATGCTTCATATACGAAAATTGCCCTGTTAATACTTTGAGACCGAAATAACCATTCTTCAAATTCAGACACCTCCGAAATACCGAGAAAACTGCTACGAACACGTACGTCCCTTAAAAAATATATGTTACCGAATATTTCGAATAGATATCATCGATTAAATTGACGAGTTTTCGCGAACCGGCATCAAACTGCCGGAAAACAGTTGACAAAAGCGTAGCCACGCGTTCCTTGATTGACCAAATGGCGGCCGGCTGGACAATCTGAGTCAAATGATACTCTTATTTAAACTACTACCGTTTTATAAATATACACACACTTCATAATTTTTCTCTCTTTATATTGTGATTTTAAAAATAGCGAAATGTGTGATACCCCGCTTTTTCCGCATAATAAGAAATATGGACTTTCTATTGACTAGGTACTCCGCTCATACTACCTTAACATGTGTTTTTTTTTGTTAATGCAGACACAATTGGAAATGAGCTATGGAAATTTATGGGTTTTTAAACTTGTTCAAATGTTTCTGGTTTCGTTACATATAACCAAAGATAATTTTTATCCATGCACCACTTCCAATAGCAATTCGAGAAACTAATAAAATGGCACGTGTTCTTATATCGAAAATTGAAGTTAATATCGAGATTTGATGGGTAGCGAGCAAAGCGCGCATCTGCCGCTAGTATACCTAAATTATACATTGTTTTCTTATCTTATTATCGTCCGATTTTTCTGTTTCTAAATATAAACGAAAGCTCAACATTTTTGAGAAGAAATGATTCGAAAAAATGTGCACAAAGCGATTTCAATGAGTTAAAATATCCAAGAGTATCTGAAGAATGTGGCTAGATTAACGGTTTATTATGTGTTTAATATAATAAACCATTTGAGCTTTTAACGCGGATCAACATTACTCACATAACTGCGTTGGTCGGTGTAGATCCAGGAACGCCAGGTTTACTCGTGCCGAACCATCTCTTCGTGGCGCTCAACAGAGAACGACTGACTCCCTTTTTGTTCGATATAACGTCGTTCAAAAGACCTATTTGCTTTTCCACGTAAGGTAGCAAGCTTTTCAAACAGAATTCGTTAATAAGTGTCCGTATCCTATCGAGATCCTGAGTGGAGAGTCTTGCTCCGTGTTGAGCGATCGGATGATTCGGCGAATCGGCCCAAACATTTGCATTTATTGGTGATCTTTCCGTACCGGAGCTTTTCGTACTATTCGCAAAATCCACGTGAAACACTCTATCGTGACCCTCTGGACTCAAAGGATGAATCGTTACGGGAACGGCTTCTTGGCCGAGCTCTACGTGCATGCTCGCCGATTCGGATACTTCCGACGAGAGACTTATCTTGTCGGCGATATCTGGCGATATCAGACTGGAATTCTGAGGTGCTATGGGAGTTCCTGCGTGGCTTGATCTAAAAAATCATTCGTGCATTAGTACATCATTTTTTTATCGGTGAATTAAGGTAGTTGACGAGTAAATTTGTGCGACATTTAACGAGATCATTCTTCCGCTTCGATTGCAAAAAGAAATAAGGATGCAAAGCAGAACCTTGCACATTGCTTCCTCATTATATTTCGCTTTTTACAAAGCAACCTCTAAGAGGAATTACGGTAATTGATTTTGGCTTCCTCATAGAGGAAGCTTTGTAAAAAGCGAAATATAATGAGGAAGCAATGTGCAAGGTTCTGCTCTGCATACTTGTTTTAAATAAATATAAATAAGCGCACATTCTCGCTTTGTGAAAATATAATAAGGACAAACGGTCTAGAAACTCCCTCGAATACTCGATCTTGATCTAAAAATCATTCGTGCATTAGTACATCACTTTTTTTATCGGTGAATTAAGGTAGTTGACGAGTAAATTTGTACGACATTTAACGAACTCATTCTTCCGCTTCGATTGCAAAAAGAAACAAGGATGCAAAGCAGAACCTTGCACATTGCTTTCTCATTATATTTCGCTTTTTACAAAGCAACCTCTAAGAGGAAGTATGGCAATTGATTTTGACTTCCTCATAGAGGAAGCTCTGTAAAAAGCGAAATATAATGAGGAAGCAATGTGCAAGGTTCTGCTTTGCATCCTTGTTTTAAATAAATATAAATAAGCGCACACTCTCGCTTTGTGAAAATATAATAAGGACAAACGGTCCAGAAACTCCCTCGAATACTCTATCTTGATCTAAAAATCATTCGTGCATTAGTACATCACTTTTTTTATCGGTGAATTAAGGTAGTTGACGAGTAAATTTGTGCGACATTTAACGAACTCATTCTTCCGCTTCGATTGCAAAAAGAAACAAGGATGCAAAGCAGAACCTTGCACATTGTTTCCTCATTATATTTCGCTTTTTACAAAGCAACCTCTAAGAGGAAGTATGTCAATTGATTTTGGCTTCCTCATAGAGGAAGCTCTGTAAAAAGCGAAATATAATGAGGAAGCAATGTGCAAGGTTCTGCTTTGCATCCTTGTTTTAAATAAATATAAATAAGCGCACACTCTCGCTTTGTGAAAATATAATAAGGACAAATGGTCCAGAAACTCCCTCAAAGACTCTATCTTCTCTGTTTTTTTTTTTGTAGAACACGATAGAAACCGGTGTTTTCCGAAATTTCATTAGGAAGCAAGAATATGGCTAGTTTATACGACATAAATCGCTACTTTTCGCAATATAGACTGTACAACATCGCTATGAAAATATGTTATCGTTCAACATTTTTGGGCTATATCTGACGTATTTTTCTGTTAATCATGAATTTGGCACTCATTTGACTCCCAGCTCGATATTTGATACCAAAATTCGCATCGCAGAAAAAAAATTTAAAAAATTAAAAAATCAAAATCTCATAAAATTTTAACGTTTCAACCGATCTGAACCAAATTTAATAAGGATCACCGGTGTATGAAAGCTCACGTACATACCAATTTTGAGCTTAATATCTCGAAAATTAAAAGAATTATCGCGTTAACAGACATTATTGAAAAAATTCAAAACCGCGTAAAAATTTAATGATCAGGGGGATTTTTACAAAAATTGGTATGAACGATGAGGATTGACCCCTCTATCTAGGGTGTAAATTTCAGCTCTATATCTCGAGGCGTTCCCGAGTTATAAAGGTTTACATTTTTTGAGCGTGTAACATACACACACACACACATACAGACCTTTTTTCTAAATCACTTTTCTCGACGTTTTCGACTATTCTGAGTGTACTGAGATGAAAATCTCGAAAAAAAAACTTTTCACGAAAACAAAGCTTCCTCTATGAGGAAGCAAAAAGGCCGACTTTTTCCCGAATAGTTATTAAAATATGCGATGAAATAAAGATGGACTCCGTTTTCGCTGTTCCGATGAGAAAAATTGTACCAAATCATGAATAAAGATCGAATAAAAAACGTTCTATATTATCCATTTTTCGAATATCTTGAGTAATTTGCTCTCAATTCGTATTACAGTATTAGATTCTTACTTATCAGGCTCCGATGTCACTTGATTTGGCATTACGCTTACTCCACCTACGTCCGCGGGCGTTCGAGGACTGCTACTGTGATCGCTACTCGCATTGAAATCAGTGTGCTTCACCAAAAATTGACTCCATGGATCTGGCAAATGAGTGTTGTCGTCGGGATTGCCGGGCGGCCGCGAATTCATTTGCAATAGAAAGCAAT